>JACXGJ010004637.1:0-13052 GCA_016801105.1 Esox niger
AAACGGCCACGGAGTGTATGGGGGGGACGGAGAGTGTTACGGGGGAATGGAGGCAGTATAGGGGGACGGAGAGTGTTACGGGGGAATGGAGGCCGTATGGGGGGGACGGAGAGTGTTACGGGGAATGGAGGCCGTATGGGGGGGCGGAGAGTGTTACGGGGGAATGGAGGCCGTATGGGGGGGGCGGAGACTTTTACGGGGGGAATGACACCGTAACGGAGGGCGGAGACTTTTAGGGGGGGAATGGAGACCGTAATGGAGGGACGGTGACCATTACAGAGGATATTGTTACAGGGAATGGAGATCATTATGGGTAATGGATACTGTAACGGGGTTGATGAAGACTGTTATGGGGGAATGAAGACCATTACGGGGGACAGAGACAAAATGAAGACTGTAATAGAAGACCGAGCCTGTAACGGGGGAATGGAGACTGTAACAGAAAACAGCCCGTAACAGGGAGAATGGAGACTGTAACAGAAGACAGAGCCTGTAACAGGGGGAATGGAGACTGTAACAGAAGACAGAGCCTATAACAGGGGGGATGGAGACTGCTTTATTCTGCTATGTATGATGTGAGGGAATTCACAAGGATTGTGTCACTAGTGGATCGGGAGGATCAATTTTATATTATTTCATTTTATTAACTAATATTCCATTTCTTTTTGCTGTTGATGGGGCTTCTTTTGTTTACAAAATGAACTGTCTGAAATCCAAATGACCTTTAGCCTGGAGTGAACCTTTGGAATTATTTTTCTTCTTCCTTCTTATCCAGAGAACATATCAGTTTTAACAGATAATATTCTTGTAGCTCTTACTCAATGTTGCTGATTGTATTCTAACTCTATTTTGGCTTTGACATCTGAATTTAGCAGACGCTCTTATCCAAAATAAATAACAGTATTGAGTGTGATGATTTACACACTATTTTGGGGCCCCCATTTGTATCAAACCCACAACCTTGGAAATGCTTGTGAGCAACAAGCAACCTCTGTCCCATATTCCACATGCTTGTATATTAACCAGACGCTTTAAAAAAAGACTTGCTTTATTTAAGCAGGCCAGTCGAATGTGTACTTGCATTAGTATTTATGAATTACATGCCAAAACCATTCCACCACAGAAGAAATATATGCGACGGTTTGACGTCATACGATGGCTTGGGGCGCACTTTGAGACTGGGATGAGGTCACAGCTGACGGATGATTCGTCACTGTGAATGAATGTGGATGACAATATGGCCGCTATTTTAACCATGCCTGTGCCACTGATGTATGGCCAACAGTCATCACACTGTCTGGTCAGATGTTTCCAGCCAGCCACGGCCCAGTGGTTGACCAGAGGCTGACTCAGGGCCTCAGGAATGACTGACCTCCCAAACATACTGTGAATGAGCATGTGCGTACTCACATACACACACACAGACTCACAGACACGCGTGTGTGTGGAAGTTTGACGGGTAAAGAGTTAACAGAGTGTGTTTTGCAGGGTAAAGAGTGCTGATATTCACCTGTCGGCCCTTGGGTTGGATGGTAGACGGCAGATCCTGTAAAGAAAAACAAGCCGTGAGAAGAAAGAGAGAAAGAAAAGAGAGGGTAGAACGCCTAAGACACCCTAGTCTGACAGGTACACTGGGTGATAAAAGGCTGTCTGTGTGGGGGGAAGCCTTTTTGGATTTCAGGTTCTTTAGTTCCACAATGAACCCCTTTGGGTCCACATAGAACCCAATAGGTTTCACAGAGAATACTTTCCAGTGTCCCACAAGGAACACAAAAATCTAATTTTGAGAACCATAAAGGTTTCTACTTATTATCCTACGGAACAGCCTAAGAACCCAGTTAAAACCCATTGTGTGTATAAACAAGCTCCACAAACGCTATTATACTTCAGAATAATCTAAATGAGAACACACGCACGCACACATTCCCTTCTGTCACCAATGTCCAAACAGAGGTTACAGTGATTCTCAGTTTGCCAAACAGACAGCTGAGTTTTAGTGTGTTAGAGCATAGCTTCTGCACGCCATATCTTCCCCACTCACACCATCTCTCTCTCTGTGTAGCAGAGTGCAGGCAAGCAGCTTCAGGACCAAGGTGTGCTAGTGGGTAAGTAGGAATGCAAGTGTGGTTAGAGAATGTATTCCAGCAGTGGCTGATGTTGGACCTGGGTGGTTTGTGTGGCTGACGGGCTGTGTGAGGATGTCCAGTTGCTCGGTGTACAAAATGGCTGTCAGCAGAAAGGCACAGCACACGGCAGCATTTTGACAGCATATGGCAGAGCTTTACAGCACATGGCAGCGTTTTACAGCACATGGCAGCGTTTTACAGCACATGGCAGCATTCAACAGCCCATGGCTGTGTTTTACAGCACACCAATTTGTAAACTGAGATATCAGAAATATGGCACATCTGAACAGCCAGGTCAGAGGGAGATATATGGTATTCTCTGTTCTTGCTGTGACATACAAATAAAAATAAAACAAAAACCTGCCAAATATGGTGGATTGGGGGAAGGGGGGAGTCGCCAGACTAGGAGAATATGAGGGTAGTTTTGGTGTTTGATTTGGTGTTTAGGGGTTGATGAGGGGGTCCTTACCAAGATAGAACTGTTAACACTGGAGTGGCCAGTGCCATTTGCAGGGGATTGCCTGGAGGGGGATTCTCTCTGCAATAAAACACACAGGTCAGACACACACACACACACACACACACACTCACATCACATCACACACACACACAGGCCAACACTACCATAACATACGAACTGTTACAAGTTCAGGACATGGGAACTCACAACACCTACACACTGTACAACAGCCTAACATGAGATAAGGGCTGGCAAATATCCCAGTAGCTATCAGACCACGACACAAAAACAGTCAACTTTACCGTCTTCAGTGTCCTCCTAGGCTGTGCAGTCAAATCAAACCAAAATGATTATCCTGTTCTACTTTCAAGCAGACAATAACACCTGCACTTCTTCATCATGCCACACAGGGGCAGTAGAATCAAAAAGACTGGTTCACCATGGTCTGACTGTCAGTGTCTAGGCTTATCACCTGACAGCACAACATCATTCTATGCGGCTGGGTTCTGCTTAGATTCCACACATTATCAAAAGGGAATTCTGGCCTTTCTGCGACTGACGGGCCAGCAGTGTTGTTTGTTTGAGTATGTGTGGGTGTGTATGGGGGGAGGGGGGGGGGGTCAATGCCAGATTACAGAGTTACATAGGTCAAAGTTCAGAGATTGGGTTTCAGGAGTTAATGATAAGCAGTTAGGAATGGGTTTGGGGGGGGTCCGGTATCTTGGTTGTGAAATTGGTGTGCAGCGTGTCTGACCCAGCCCTGAGCAGCACGGCATGATGCACAGAACTCAGCCAGAGAGAGAATCCACACACGCGCACACACAGAGCCAGCAGGCAAGCAGGCGGTAGGTTAATCACAGGGGCAGGAGGGGAGACGGGCGGAGTTTTACCTCACAGGACGACCCCTGTGTCCTGTAGCTTGGCACTATCTTAAAGGTGATGCTGCCGCGCATCTCTCTCTGTGGAGACACACACACTCATCAGTTAAGTGTCGACCAATGCACACACACCAACCATTAAAAACACACACGAAAAGATGTCCACCCACCAGCATCCTCTGTAGTTGCTCTACTGTCTGGTTGGCAACACTGATGCTGTTGATCTCTCTGATCTCATCACCGACATGCAGCGTTCCTACAATACACGAGACATGTCGTCGTCAGGGCAATAATCTAGGATGACACCAGATTTGCAGAAGTTTGGTCGAGATCAAGTGGTGTCGCAGATTTTGCAGTGGTTTGTCTGAACTGAAATCCCTCAGCACCTTTGCCAAATGTCTTAACTCTGAGACATTTTGTACCACATTCTAATCTGACTAACTTTGGTTCCCTTTGACAAACTGCATCCATATATGTGACATCTCATGTTTTGTCCAGACTGGTCATTGAATGAAAGTCAAAATGGTGATGATTCCATTCTGGTACTTTTGGGGTCCCTGAGGTAAACACGTACATGGTAAAGAGAGGGACCGTGTACCACATTCCATGACCGTAGGCACATTTCATGACCTTAGGCACATTTCATGATCTTAGGCACATTTCATGACCTGGATGAAAGATTATATGATGCAAAATATGCATTTGACCTCTGGCCAATGAGAATGCCAGCAGGTGTACACAAGTCATATCATTTGCCAAAGTTTTCCAAATGTGTCCTGAGGTGTCTGAAATAGTGTGTAACAGATGTAACGTGACAAAAAGAAGTGATCCAAAATCAGCGCACCCAGGAGACCGTGAACATAGCTTTTCCAGAGCCAGTACGAGCGCCGGGCTTCTCAGGAGAAACAGTGACATAACGCTCTGTACATCTACACAGAGGGTAATAAAGACGGCCTCTGGTGACACCTCACTTCCAACCAGCGCTCTGTCACTCGCAGCGGAACACAGTGGCCAAGGTGTCATTTTTGACGGCATTCTCCTATTTTTCCTACACATCCGATAATTAAAGCCTGGTGACCCGACACACTCTGGTGACCTGGGAGTGTGTCGGGTCTTCTTGGCCAGCGCCTGACATGGGCTCCTGTTCTACCTGGGGGAGGAGGAGGTGTAGGTCTGTGAGAGACCTGCGTGCGTGTGTGTGTGTGTACTGGGCGGTAGCGTATTGTGGGTAATGCGTTGTCATGGAAACAACGATATGTACAGATTTCACCCGGCACCTGCTCATTATGAGGTGGCCATGGAGACGCTCTGCGTGGAATAACATCTGTGATATAATAACACCAATGACGTTAGCGCGACATTCCAGTGTAACGGTGGCTAGTGGACAAGGCACACTACCTTGTCTGTGGATCATCCCGCCGTGCATTATCCTGGCTACGATACAGTGGTTCAGATCGCTCATCTTCAGCGTGATGCCCTGGAGAGAGAGGGCACAGGGGTCATGGGGTTACAGGTCAGCAGACATCAGGGTTGTAAAAACACCCTAAGGGGTCAAGGTCAGTCCCGGGAGATTAACTGCTCTCTGGAAAAAGGCAGAATATATACTGTGCGTGTGCACGTGCACATGTTCCTGTTTTACTGTCTTAGTGAGGTCTGAAGGGTAATGGAGAAACCTAAAAGTCCTCGCTACGATACGATAATAAAACCGGGAGGATATTGGGCCAGTCCTCACTTTGACCAGACGTCTGACATGGGTTTCGTTTATGAGACCAAGGTTTGACTGGACTGTGTGAAATGATAGCTGAAGACATGGGGAACTTGACCATGACCTCCAACACACATGATCATTGTCAAGTCAAAACTAACATACTGGGACCAGTTCGTAAGAGCGATCTCACAAAGAATGTTCAGATAGAAATGTGCTTTGTAGCAGAACAAAATGGACTCTCTGATATAGTGCATCTGGTCACCTGTCAGGTAGGGTTGAACCTAAGGTTAAGGATTAAGTGTGAAGGGGGCATTAAGGATTAGGGGTAGGTTTAGGAGTTTAAGGTTGGGGTTTTTGGGCGGGGTTAAAGAAAGGTCTAATCTTTTCTGACTTAAGTCTTAGGTTTATGGTCAGAATGTTAGAATTAAAGTTAAGGCTTAGGTTTATGGTCAGAATGTTAGAATTAAAATTAATGGTTTGAGTTAGAGGATAAGGAAGATTGTATTTAGCATTCTTAATAATTTTTATTCCCTCGAGGATAGAGGTTCCTAAAATGTGTGTGTAGCGTGTGTGTGTGTGTGTTCTGTTTTATAAAATCTGTGATTTTGTGTGTACCATAGGTTCATCCGTGTTCTTCTGGAACTGCACCAGGCGGACTCGGGTCACGTTCTCCAGGTCCATGTCGCCGTTGGTGCTGTCTGGCGACTCTCCGTTCAGGTAGGGTGAAGTGGGGGGAGGGGTCACTCTCAGGGCCTCATCACTGTAAACCTCGTGGGCCACCACATCATGGGTCTGGAGCAAGGCCTGGGGAGGGATGGGGGTTGACCGAGAGAAGGTGACTGATCGTCAGCAAGGTTGACCTAAACACGGCCATTACAAGGATCTTTCCCTTTCTCCCTCTCTCCGCTCTCTCTCAAGGAGCCAATTTGTTTTCCTTTTAAAGGCTTCTAGTTTTCTATCAAAAACGGCGTTTCCATGAGGCTTCCAGGCTCCATGGCACACCAGAGAAAAGAAACGCTCCTTAAAACCAACAGCTTTGTTATGAGTCTACAGACGCCGTCATCCACCCACCAACCGACAGACAGAGAGACAGATAGCTTTACGTTCGTCAATGATAGAGACGTTCTGAGAGGCACTTTACAAAACGACTTGGAAATTCGCAAGATATGTAGGCACAAACTACGACAGTGCAAATGCACATGGAGACAAAAGTTAAGAAGCAGATCAGAGAGCGTGAGGCATGAAGGTAGTGACAGCCCACTGACTTTCATGTCAAACTACATCACATGGAGAGGGAACTTCTCAATCCAGCAGCGATCCCACAGGGAAAACACACACAGTACCGCAGGAGAAGATCTAGCATGTTTGTGTCCTGAGCCTACTAATGAGCACAGGGTCACAGGTTTCAGATGAACTAATCCACCAGCCTCTAGAAAGAGGCTTTAAAGGGACTATCCAACACTAACTAATCCACCAGCCTCTAGAGAGAGGCTTTAAAGGGACTATCCAACACTATTACCTCAAACCTCTAGACAGAGGGTTGAAAGGGACCATCCAACACTAGCTAATACCTCAACTTCTAGACACAGGCTTTAAAAGAACAACACAAATGAATACACAGCCTTGTAGCAAGGAGCTTCAAAGGGACAATCCCAAACTAACTACTAGTTAAACCTGTAGACGCAAGCTTTAAATGGATTGTTCAATGTTAACTAATACCTTAGCCCGCTAGACAGATGGTTTGAAGGGAAAGTCCAACACTAATCCCCCAGCCTCTAGACAGATGGTTTGAAGGGAATATCCAACACTAATCCCCCAGCCTCTAGACAGATGGTTTGAAGGGAATATCCAACACTAAACCCCCAGCCTCTAGACAAATGGTTTGAAGGGAATATCCAACACTAATCCCCCAGCCTCTAGACAGAAGAAGCCTGTTCAAAATTAACTAATTCCTTAGCCACTAGACTTAAGTGACAGTTCAACACAAACTAGTACCCCAACCTTTAGAGGAATTAAAGTGACATGAACATCTCAACAACCTGCTCTGAACTGATTTAAACAGTAACAAAGTGTCCAATGCAATGAACACAACATCAAATAGTGCCTCAACAGTGTAATATAATAACATTACATTTATATTAAGCAGGATTCTGAACAATAACCACATCTTGAGCCTTACCTAGCCAAGCACAACAGGCCCTCAAAAGCATGACAACTGGCCACTGAAGTCCAGTGCAATACAAGAGCAAAAATAATCAAAATGACCAAACAAAGGCATTCTGAAGTCAGCCCCAGTGCCAGAATATCTGGTTCAGAGTACATTTTCAGAAAGATTTGAGTTCCTCACCCGTTTCAGTGGTTGACAGAATGAATGCACTGGGATGCCTGAAGTCTACTGTCAGAGACTGGTAGCAGGCTGAGGACACACACATCTTAGGCTGTGTGTGTGTGTGTGTGTGTGTGTGCGTGTGCGCGTGTGCGTGTGTGTGCGCGTGTGTGCGTGTGCGCGTGTGTGTGCGTGTGTGTGTGTCTGTGTGTGTGTAGGAATGTGGCAGCTTGTACCTACTGATGCCTCCCTTACTCGTCCCACCTCCTCCTGCCTCTCTGTTCCCCCCACCTCTCACTTTCCTCCATCTCCCTGCCCTCAGTGTCCCTCCCTTAGTCTCTCCTGTCTTGCCTGACTCTGTAGAGCTGGGCCCCAAATCAGATCTACATCAGACACGACTCACTGACCCGTCCATTCCTCTCTCTCTCTCTCACTCCTTCCCTCCATTTCTCTTGCTCTCACTCCTTCCCTAGCCCTTCTGCCTCCCCCCAACCTTCTCCCCCTGAAACAGGCCCCTGCTCTACATGGCTATATTATATGAGACAGGACTCAGTGTCCAGATTTCTCTGTGGAACCTCCTCTTTGGATCAGTGATTCTCTCAACCGGTATCCTCTCCACCATTGTCACACATTCCATCTAATGTTAGTTACCTCCAAAGGTCCCAAAATGTAACCCTCTCTCTTCCCTTTCTCTCTAACAGTCTCTCTCTTTCTCTATCTATCCCGAAGAGCTGTGTGATGAATAATGCCCTCGTGATAAGACTGCCCCCCCCCCCCCCCAGTATTGACCTGTTCATTGATCAGAGAGGAGGATAAGACAGAGTGATGGGACATGACGAGATTAACAGTCTAGCTTTTCAAGCACAGAAAAACACCCTGTTTCTCTGTCCTTAACACAGACACCAGGGCCACTACATGGTTAATGAAGCTTTCGACACCCAGGACACATACATACCTGTGTTAGACTCTCGCTGCAACAGACACCCATGTACGCACACACAACCCTGAAGACATACGCACACAAACTCTCAAACTTTGGTGACTACTTCTCTTCTACGTTCCTCTGTTTTTTGCTCTCACGCTCTCTCTTTCTCTATAAATATATATATATGTATGTATGTATGTATTAATCTGTGAGATTCTCCAGAGATGTAGGGAGTTCTTCAACTGAAGTGACTCTTCTGTGGGTCTTGCCTGCAGCGTTTACATAAATAAACTAAAACAATTGTTCCTGTGACGGATGTCGACGTCTGCCTCTTGTTCTTGTTCTCTCGGTCTCTCTCTATGCCTCTGTCATTGCCACAGACTCAGATTGTAAGCCTAAACACGGCCAAGCAAACACATACCATAAAGTGTGGCTGGGTCAGTATCCGTCTGAGTTCCTTGACGTCGTGGTTCTCGGGGTAACAGGAGATCTCTTCCAGTACCTGCAAAGCAGAGACAACAGCACAGGACATCAGTCAGGGGTCCTTTTCTCCAGAGAAAGTCCTGCTCAATGCTAGTTCCAACCACGCCGTAGGCAAGTGTGTGTGTGGAGTATTGACACGCAGCAAAGACCAGATCAAACACAAATACATACTCTCACACTTCCTAAACCACACCCCCTTAGACTCACCTCAGCCAGTACAAATCCCTGGTCTTGTTAGCTCCCTTCACATGGGTTTGTCTTAACCAATCAGAGTCCATAGCACTGCCTCCTCGAGGCGTTGCCCATGGCCTCTCAGAGTGCATTATTTGGCGTCAGGTCCTGCTATGTCACACTTGCCCGCTGAATGTGGTAACCGAGGCCAGATGCATATAGATGCGTCTGTATACGTACTAAGGGCTTGTGTGTCTGTCAACGGACTGATGAGGGTTTCATGTTAACCAGGATGGTGATTTTGATTCCAATTATGGTCCAGTATTCACTCAGTACCACCCATATCAGCTGGATAAAAAGTGTCTGCTCAAACGACTGAAATGTGAAATCGGACTTGAAGGGGTGATCCACAGTGATCAATCAGAGTGTGTGTTTACTATTGTTGTATCAGTGGCCTCATCATGTGAAATCAAACAAAGACATTCACACCTTTCAGTCCCAACCTCATCAGTAATAAACATCTCACAATGGTAATGGGATGATAAAAACCCCTGTATGACAATCATCCGCTCAGGTTCCAATGGGGTCAATGCGCAAGGTCACTTACAAGATTTAGTTAACACTTCATGTGCCCAATTCAACTTTTTGAGTAGAGATGCTAAACTGACCACAAAACTTGATCTAGACAGCCAGGTACAACCGTCTGAATATTCTGATTATAGATGCACTGGTTTATAGATGCCGGGCCATCCTACAGATTCCACCATAGACTCCAAAGATACAGCCTGGCTGGGTCAAGAAGCAGCCTGGCTGGGTCAAGAAGCAGCCTGGTATTGTAACAGACAATAACACTAGTTCTATACTAAAATGCTTTAAAACAAAAACATAAAAAATTTGTTAACGTATGTGTGAAAGAGTGTGTGTGTGTTTTGGGGTGTTGGGAGACGTCTCAGGGCTTACATATTCAAGGTGTTTCAAAGCTCCACTTGCTTCATCTTGGGTGGAGCTCTTTAGACCAGGAGGAGTACACAGGGAGGACAATTAAACATGTGACCTCCGATGATGTCCTCGGTCCTCATAGGAGGAGCCAGGGGTCATGGGTTCAAAGGTGAAAGATGACAGGCCCAGAAGCCACCGAGATCAGGTTAACATGTAGGGATAGCTTGTGTACTATCATTTTAAAGCATTTCAGATTCACCTTAAAGGAACAGTAGCAGAAAGCCAAGCAGAGTATTTCAGAGGAAGGACCCATAACTCACTAGTGGTAAAGAAATGGTAGTGAAATACTAGAAGTCAAAGGTTCTATAATGGAATAGAAAGACCCTCAGATCAGAACTCAGAAAATAGATATTAGGCCAAATGAAATGGAATTACACAGAGACACACACACACACACACACACACACACACACACACACGTGCATGCACGCACTCACATTTGTTTTGACGGATGCTCCTACACAACCGCCCAGACACAACTGAACAATATTAAGAATATAATCCAGAAACAACTAGACTAGTTTAACGTGCTGATGTAGTGTGAAATGTGATACTGTGTGTTTTTCTGTACCTTGTTATGGGTATTCAGCCACATGCAGTGGGTCAATAGTCCCCTGAAGTGATAGCCCAACATCTTGTCAACATGTAGCCAACAAACAGAAGCAGATATTTTACACCTCATCATTTGAGGTGAAAAAAGTTATACAACCTGATGGACCACAAGGTGGCAGTGTATTTCCTTTATTTTTGTCTCTAAACAGATTGGCGTAAGAAATCTGCTCCGTTTTTTTCATTTTCTCAATATTGGGCAATCACTAAAGGGGACTACTGACTGACTGAGCATTTCTGAATAGTCACCCAGGGTACAGAAAAATAGGCTGCGTGACAGCCTGCCACAGAAACAGGTTAAAGGGAGAATATCACTGCAACCCTAAATGACAAGTTCACAAGGTAGAATACAAATACAACCCAGACATACTAATAAGCACATTATAACTACCTGTCTAGGAGCAGACAGCGTCAACACAGTTGGTTTATTCCTTTGTAGTTACACCAAGGCCACATAAAGAGTCCTAACACCACTCTTAATGGCTTTTCCAGAGTTAATACAGCAGTGTTTTGTTATTCCACCCACTCATTCATACTCACTCTCTCTTTTCTTAATCAAGTGTACATTTTAATTTCCTTGCACAAACAAAAAGACCCACACAAACATTTCTCACGGCACATGGGACAGTTCTCTCAAAAATCCACACATGGCAACGATATGCGGCACCTTTCTTCTGGCCCTCCCTCCCTCATCCATCCAAATTCATCTTCATTCCAACCACACACACATCATTTTTCCCTGGCCCTTTCCCTTCTTTCAAATTCCCTCTCTTATTTCTCTCATTCCCCGACTCCTGTCAGGCAGCAACTTCCACTCCAGACTGGCTCATTGAACATGTGTGCATGCAGCTAGCTGGTAAGCTAGTGTGAGATTAACAATATGGACCAGTGTTTGTGAGACCACTGGGCTATTTGGTGCAAATGGTGCATAAAAGGGGCCATAGTTCACACAACAACCCACAACATGCAAACCAATGTCACACAGTGACAACGTGCACGAGTATGCCATGTGCGTTTGTTCTGCATGTAGAAGGGTGAAGGGTACAGTTTTGTTTGGCGTGTGTGTGTATGTGTCTGTTTTTGTGTCTATATGTAGCACATCCAAATAAGACCAAGTAAAGAATAGCAAATAAAAAATCTTTCTAATATGAACATTTTAACAAGTGTTCACACAAAGTGTGTGTAATATATTTAACAGAAATTTATGAAAAAAATTATTTTATACTACTGGCCATTTTTGGGTCAGATTCCACTCCAAAAAAGCTGTTCCTACACATTTAAGTAGACACAGTGGAAAAGTTCTGGGAAAAAAACAGGGCCTCACACTTTTATAGTAGTGTATGTAAACAGCATGACCTCAGCCCAAACCTTCGATTGCCCTGGCAGTGGTTTGATGTCACTAGACTGGTGTTAGAATCTTTGACGCATCAGATTCAAATCATCCATAATCACCATACAAGTTACATAAAAAAAGTATAACATCAATCTAATTACTTCAATGAGATTTGTGCGAAAAATGCTAAAAACAATAGCATTCCAAAACAGTTCCAGACACTAAGCCAATTAATGGATTGCTGTCAAATCTTGTACACAGTCTTCTTTGATTACCGGGTAAGAACCACAATGTCATTTTATCATTTTGATTAAATTAAAAGAATGTCCGGATCAAAATACTACCTTCCTTGTCATCATGTTCATCTAGCCTCCTTCACCAATAAGCCACGTCCACTGACCTAGTGAAGACCCAGGCCACTCAATCATAGCACTGCCCTTTCTTTCAGTACCTTATACATAAGTGGCCTTTAAACAGTGACCTCAAACCAGATTGACCCGATGTCAAACAAGCAGCAGATAGCCGAAGAATGGCTAAGGAGCAGATACAGTCACTGCAATGTAGAGTTAGATATGAAGTGTCTCAAATCTCCATTCCCCAGTGCTCCGTATCGGCCACTGCTGCAGGTATCTGAAGTTGTGGTCGACCCATGTGTGCTGCACTAGGAGTAGGGTGTGATTTGAGAAGTGAACAGAGATGCCGGTTCACCGCGGTATTAATAGCCGAAGCAGAGTTGGCAGAGCAGAGTGGGAAGTCAGGATGGTGGCAGTAGAAGCAGCGTGTGGTAATCAATAGAGCTGAACACATCATCATCATATCATGTGGAGGAGCATGGAGGCAAGCATCCAACATTCAATCAGTGCATGAGCATACAGAAATATATATATAGACAGTGTGCATGTGTGTACATATTAACGTGTGTATAGAAATATATATAGACAGTGTGCATGTGTGTACATATTAACGTGTGTATAGAAATATATATATAGACAGTGTGCATGTGTTTACATATTAACGTGTGCATATAAATATAT
>JACXGJ010004637.1:13152-44081 GCA_016801105.1 Esox niger
GTGCATGTGTGTACATATTAACGTGTGTATAGAAATATATATAGACAGTGTGCATGTGTGTACATATTAACGTGTGTATAGAAATATATATAGACAGTGTGCATGTGTGTACATATTAACGTGTGTATAGAAATATATATAGACAGTGTGCATGTGTGTACATATTAACGTGTGTATAGAAATATATATAGACAGTGTGCATGTGTTTACATATTTATGTGTGTATAGAAATATATGTATAGACAGTGTTTATGTGTGCACATATTTGTGTGTAAATATAAATATACAGACACTGAATGTGTGTGTATATATAAATATGTGAGTATGTGTGCATGTGTGCACATATTTGTGTATACCTCTGGAAAAAATTAGGAGGCCATTGCAAAATTATCTGTTCCTCTGATTTGACTATTCATAGGTATGTGTTTGAGTAAAATGAACTTTTTTTTATTCTATGAACTCAAGTAGCATGGATTTGTTTGATGGTTTGTGACCATCCTTCTTCCTCCTGATTAAATTCCAGAGGTTTTCAATGGGGTTCAGGTCTTGAGATTGGGCTGGCCATGAGAGGGTCTTGATCTGGTGGTCCTCCATCCACACCTTGATTGACCTGGCTGTGTGGCATGGAGCATTGTCCTGCTGGAAAAAAACTATTCTCAGAGTTGGGGAACATTGTCACAGCAGAAGGAAGCATGTTTTCTTCCAGGTTGACCTTGTACTTGTACTGCCCGATACCAGCCTTGCAGATCATCACCGATCCTCCACCATATTTCACAGTGGGTGCGAAACACTGTGGCTTGTAGGCCTCTCCAGGTCTCCGTCTAACCATTAGACGAACAAGTGTTGGATAAAGCTGAAAATGTGACTAGTCAAGAGAAGATGACCTCCATTCCTCTACGGCCAATCCTTATGGTCTTTTGCAAACTTCAGCCTGGCTCTTCTTTGCTTCTCATTGATTAAGGGCTTTTTTCCTGCTTTGCACGACTTCATCCCTGCCCCAAGGAGCCTGTTTCAAACCGTCCTCGCTGTGTACTTCACCCCAGCTGCTGTTTGCCATTCTTTTTGTAGGTCACTTAATGTCATCCTATGACTGTTGAGTGACATACAAATGACATCTCGGTCAGTGGACAGTCGTTTTCACTGTCTGCTAGTCTGTGGCTTTGTTGTCTCCAACGTTGCTTGACCTTGTTCTTATGAACCGCCGTCTATGAAATGTTTAGGATGGAAGCAACCTGACGCACACTGAATCCCTCTGTCAGTAAAGCCAGAATCGAACACTTTTCTTTTCAATTTTTTTGTCATGCTGAATAGTTATTATTTTATGCAAATTTCCTTTGAGGTACTACTTGCACAGTTTTTTCTATCCAGCAGTTTTTTCCATCCACCTATTGCTGTAGGATAGTGATGACCACAGCAGTCGTTTTTATACTTTTCCTTATTCAATTAGATTTGGTTCTGTTAATCACCTAATCAGTACCTCATTAAGTAAAATTTTGAGTGGTCTCTATGATTTCCAGAGCTTTATATATAAATATATATAGTCACTGAATGTGTGTACATATTTATGTGTGTATATATATATATATAAATATGTGAGTATCAGTGCATACTCACTCACCTCTTTGGCTCTCTGCACAGCATTGCTGGGGGGGTTTCTGATATGGGGGGAGGACCTGGTGTTGATCTTGTCGTAAAGCTGAAACAACGACACACAAACACGCCGTTATGAAGCCAACATGAATGGCTCATGGTAAATCAAATCAAATGGGTGTACAAGTGCCAAGCTCTCTTCAGTGTTTGCTTTAATTTAAGTTAAAAAACAAAAGCTTAACACTGAGGGCAAACATCTCAGAGACTGAAGAATTATGTTGTTCATAATGCAGACAGAGAGGAGCAACGCGCTAGTTCTGTGAATGATGAACCAGCTGGCTATTAGGACATACCAGATAAACAGAAGAGGTTTTGTTTCAATGTGTAGTCTGCGCTAACCAACAAGAAGAGCAGTTATTTGTAAAACACAAAAGAAGAGGTCCAGCTACTGACTGGAGAAAACTCATCTCTGCCAAAATGACAGCTATAAAATAACCAAAATGACAGCTATAAAATAACTGTTAGGTTAGAAAAACAAAACCATGGTTTTCTTATGAGGGTTTCGCTGAATAATGTGGTACCTTTAAATGAAAGCAGCTGACAGTGCGAGCACACGCACACACGTCTTTCATAAGAGGCATTTCTCCATAACTTGGTGTCCTTTCTTTGACCAGAGAGCAAGACATACGGTCACGAGGAAATTAGGCAACATGCTATGAGAAGAAGCCAACAGTAAACACGTTGCCCCCCTTTGAATGACCCAGCACCCCTACCTCAGAGTCAGAGAGAGAATCATTGTGGGTGTGAATTCTGGATCTCCATAGCATTAATCAAAACCATGCTAGTGTTAATGTGTCCGACCAAAAAACTCAGTTAATGACTATAGGATTGGCAACTAGTGTAATAATTAGAATGTTAGCAGTAACACAGAAATGAAGTGCCTTGCCAAAGTGACGCACCAACGACACAACAACTTTCCAAAATAACTTTCAGAAGAAACAAACCATTCGACTGCCTTCCGAATGTCATTGTGAAGACAACAGAAAAACAGTGTTGAGGTTTTTATCACATCTGAACATCTAAAATGAGCATTTCCTGTTTGCCCCTCAGACACACTTCACCCATAAAACAATATGCAGGCATTGTGTAATTATGTGTGTGTTTGTTTGTGTGGGCTGTTGGGTGGACACAGGAGTGTATGTGTGTGTGTGTGTGTGAGTGTGAGTGTGTGTGTGTAGTTCCCATGACCCTGGTTCTCATGTGATGCTTCCACACAGAGCAGAGGGAGTGTCATGGGCCTGTAAAAGTTCCCAGGAACAGCAGGTCCAGACTCCCCAGACTCTCCCACACACTCCTCACCGCTATAAACACTGACCGCTGTCTAAACACGGTTGACTCTCCATCTCGGCAGGAAAAAATAAATAATACATTCCTCTTCCCAATAAACACACCTTGGAAGGAACTAAGGAATGTAATCACAGCTGAGTTAGCATGCCACAGTTTCTGCTAACTGCAATATGACATCACAGAAGGGTTAGCATACTACAGTGTCCAATTACTGCAATATGACATTACAGAAGGGTTAGCATGCTACAGTGTCCGATTACTACAATATGACATCACAGAAGGGTTAGCATGCTACAGTGTCCGAATGCTATATGACATCACAGAAGGGTTAGCATGCTACAGTGTCCCATTACTGCAATGACATCACAGAAGGGTAAGCCTGCTACAGTGTCTGATTACTGCAATATGACATCACAGAAGGGTTAGCATGCTACAGTGTCTTATTACTGCAAAATCACATCACAGAAGAGTTAGCATGCTACAGTGTCTGCTGACTGCAAAATGACATCACAGAAGAGTTTGCATGCTACAGTCTCTGCTAACTACGTAATGACATCACAGCAGTGTTTTCGGTCGACGGTGTGGGTGTTAGGGTACATTCAGGTTTATACTTATTTGCTATTTACATAATGAGATCAGAGAAAGACAGCCACAGAATGTGTTGATTACATCTAGAGAAATGGGTCTGTTCCTAGTTTATCTGAAACTTTAACTTGGTTAGATACACACCTGTAATTTTGCTCCATTGAATAACTCCTCATGAAACAGACACTGTCCTCACACTTCAACTACTAATATGGTTAAACTTGATGTTAGATGGCTCCTTGCCCTAAAAGTGGACTACCATGAACGGTTATCCAAGGTTTAGGTTTTCCTTAAACATCCCTGGCAAACGTCTGCTAACTTTAGTCATCGCTACCTAAAACTCAATCAGATTTAAGTATCATAAAACCAAATATCTAGTTGATTTCAGCTGTTTCTGAGAGATTTAGAAAAATATGCTCACACGTCCCCACATTACTGCCATTCATTTGTAAAATGTAATTTCTGCAGTTGCAGTTATAAGGAAAATAAACCAGAGATTACAGTTAATTCTATTAATGTTAGAACCATCTAACATGAAGTTGTTCATGTTTTTTAATTCAATATTATCAAAATGCTCTGACAAATGTATTTTACTGTATATGCAAGTGCTATAGCCTCAATAAAACTAACTGGCTTTAATGTTAAATATCTGAGTCTGAAGGTCCAGTCACAGTCAAGACAGCATAAAGAAGACAATCCGTTTCCAACAAGGACACATCTAATGTAGAGACTCTACATACACACAGACATGCGCCAAAAATCCAGACACTCATACATTGAGACAACAAAACCATCTCACCAAGCGGTAGCTAATCCCGGTGGACAATACATTAAACTAGTGTGGCATGCAGACCAAGCTACAGTAACAATCCATCCATTCCGTGTCCAGTGGATCTTTAGTCGCCCAGAGCCGCTCTCCGTGTGAGTGGAGAGGACGGTAACAGCAGTCCTCAAGACGGCCTCACAGATGGCCTACTGCAGGAGTCCGGAGCCGGGAGCCACCAAGCAGTGAAAGGGGCAAAGCTGACAATGACACCCATTGTTTAGCCCCATGTTTTCAGTGCAGAAGTCGGTTCTCTCTCTCCTTTTTTGCATCACATTTCAGTGGAGGAGTGTGGGGTCTTTTCCTCACTCGGTGGTTGCTCTATCTTTTTCTCTTTTCCCTCTTCAGCTTGGCATGAGTTTTTAATGGACACCTGCTGGCAGCAAGGTGCCAGTGACAGTCTTTGCCAGGGAGACTTGGAGACTTTCTCTGTTCCTCCTCTCCACATTCTGAGCCCCTGCCGGGCCTGGTAACTAGGGCAGGGTACGAAAGAAACAGCCACCTCCATCCTCCTCCCCAAACAACCATTTTCTATCACTTTATATGCACATAAGCATACAAAATTGAACACAGTTGTTCATATCCACAGTATCCAGACAAACACAGTGCTCACACAGAAAGGTGCACACACAACTTTTACTCTGCCTTGCATAGATAAGGCAATAATAAACAAGCAAACACGTGAATAATAAACCGACAAACACACAGGCCCTCAGGGTCAAATGAGGTCTGCCTATACCTGTGAGGTCTGCCTATACCTGTGAGGTCTGCCCAATACCTGTGAGGTCTGCCCAATACCTGTGAGGTCTGCCCAATACCTGTGAGGTCTGCCTATACCTGTGAGGTCTGCCTATACCTGTGAGGTCTGGCTATACCTGTGAGGTCTGCCCAATACCTGTGAGGTCTGCCCAATACCTGTGAGGTCTGCCCAATACCTGTGAGGTCTGCCTATACCTGTGAGGTCTGCATATACCTGTGAGGTCTGCATATACCAGTGAGGTCTGCCTATACCTGTGAGGTCTGCCTATACCTGTGAGGTCTGCCTATACCTGTGAGGTCTGCCTATACCTGTGAGGTCTGCCTATACCTGTGAGGTCTGCCTATACCTGTGTCACTCATGGTCATGACAACTTAGTATCAGCTAATTACAATGTAGTTAGTGCATGAACCAACTGTCTCACCTAGAAGACTGTGTGTCTTATGACTGGGTGAAGTCTGTTGTCATAAGCTGACAATAGCTGTTACATGTTGGTCTTGTGATGAAGGGTAACCAAGACCCCTATACAAGATGAAGACAATCATTTTTACAGTCAACAAGCCACGTTGAACAGCATGTACACACACACACGCACACACACACACACACACACACACACACACACATGCACACACATTTTATCCTCAGCCAGAAAGCCTATTTCCTGATGTGGCATGAAATCATGAGGAGTAGAGCATGTGTGTGTGCGTATGTTTTGGCAGTAAACTGCTGGTGCCCTCTAGAGCAGGGGTCTGGTTTTGGCTGGATGCTATGAATTATGGGTGACAGACAAAACACAGAACACTGGCAAGAGAAGGAGAGAAATAGGGAAAGGGAAAGCATTAGAGAGAGTGAGAAAGAGTATGGAAAAAGCCTGGAAAAAGGAGACTGAACCACCCACAGTATCTAACTATCACTTCTTCTGTAAGAGCAATAAAGCAATAAGCTTATACAGTGTGTCAGCCAGCTATTCAGTCATTCAGTAACTCATACAGTCAGTCAGTTATTCAGACATACAGTCAGTCAGTTATTCAGACATACAGTCAGTCAGTTATTCAGACATTGTCAGTCAGTCAGTCATATAGTCATACAGTCAGTCAGATATTCAGTCATACAGTCAGTCAGATATTCATTCAGGAGTGGATGATTAACAGTCCCAGCTAACAGGTGCAGACAGAAACAACCATGTCTGCCTGCCTAGAATGTCTGCCTGTGTGTCATCTACTCAAACCAAGCAGTATGTGTGTTTATGAATGAGTGTGTTTCTCACTATGGAGTGAATGCATTCTGCGTTTGTCTGTTTGATGTGATTGTACATGTGTGTACAATTGTACATGTATTTACTCACGTCCAGTAATGTGTGTAGATGTTGGTCCTGAAAGACACTGTGTAAGAAGTCCAGATCTTTCTCACTGCAGTCGGTCAACGCATGGATCTCCTCCAGACTGTCCAACACCTGAGACACAGCCCCTGTACACACACACACACACACACACACACACACACACACACACACACACACACACACACACACACACACACACACAGAGACAGAGAGAGAGGACGACATGTCAAATCATACAATCTGCAGTCACGTAATGTAGAAAACATAACAGGGTAATACAATAAGTGATTCAATATGAAACGACACATACAATGGGCAGACAACGCAACATTAAACCACAACAACACACAGCCGGAATCCAAGTATGCAGTTGACTGAAAAAAACAACACATTCAGACAGATGCACTGCACACACGCACACGCACACACACACGCACACACACACGCTCACACACACGCTCACACACACGCTCACACACACGCACACACACACGCACACGCACACACACACGCACACACACACGCACACACACACACACACACAGCCTAGAGTAGGTATACCTACTTTCAGCTGCCAGAAGTCCTAGTATCAAGGCCGCATTAACACAAACATTCAAATTAGAGTTCATGTGCACACAGGATATCCATATATGCACAAAGCAAATGGTAAACAATGAAAGATTCCCATTAAACATTCTCTATGTAAACCAGCCCAGGTTTCTAGAGATGCTGGATGGACTAATATGACCACCAGAGGTCAACTCCACCAGCCCTGGGTCAGAATTCAAATGGTCCAGCCCTTTTCTTATTACACAAAATCAAAATGTGATGTGATTCCACTGTATGTAGCCCTGCTTACAGTTTGTGAGGCATCCAATGAGATGGCAGAAAATACAGAACCCAAAATGATGGATAATTCCAGGTGCATCCAAACACAGACCTGCAGACCTCCAATTATTAATCCACACAAACCTCCAATTTATTATGCATGCAGACTCTAATTATAAATCTACACAGACCTCTAATTATGAATACACACAAACCTAGAATTGTAAATGCACACAGATCTCAAATTGTGAATGAATGCAGACTTATAATTATTAATACATGCAGACCTCTAATAAATTAATGCACGCAGACCTCAAACTGTTGATGCATGCAGACCTCCAATGATTAATGCATGCAGACCTCCAATTATTAATCCACACAGACCTCCAAGTATTAATGAATGCAGACCTCCAATTATTAATGCAGAGACCCCTATTTATCAATGCATGCAGATCTCAAATTGTCTAAACTCTTACCTCACCATGGCCAAAGCTTTGTTTTCATGTTTGTGTTTATCTGACATGTGTGTGTGATATGTGGATAGGCATGCAAACCACACACACAAAAAGGCACTCAGAATTTCTGTGTGTGTGTGTGTATGTGTGTGTGTGTGTGTGTGTGTGTGTGTGTCTGTGCTTCTCCTACCTGAGGATGTGGGGTCTTCAGAGAAGTCAGGTAAGTCCTCAGGTGGGTCTCCATAGAAAGAGTTAAACTTGTGACTGGAGACTGCTGCTAGTACAGCTCCCTGAGGACAGCCAAACCACGAAATTAGCACCAAGGTCTCCCAAACAGCAAAACCATTAATCTACGCACGGAAGGTGGAATATAGACAGCTTACCTTGAGCTTTCGCCTAGAGTTGAACTTCCTCAGCTGTTCTACTGTCTCCAGGAGGTGGATCTTATAGGCATAACGGTCTCTCTCCTGATAAACACACACACATACCCAATTTCACTTCACTTGCCTTTCAGTCTACCAATAAGATGTGTGTGTGTGTGTCTACCTTGAGGCCAATGGCGAGTGACGAGTGTTTGTTTTTCCGTTTTAACTGTTATTAGTTTCACAAAGCACACACCCAAATGGAATGCAGAAGCAGGGTTTTTCCTGGCTCAAAATTAGGCAAAGGTAGTACACCAACCCCCAAAACCCTGCACTCCACTGGATGCCCCTCCGTGATAGTAGGCTACACACTCGAAAACACAACTATTATATAGTGTTAAATCTGCCCTGGTGTCTTCTGGAGCAGCTAATGAACACTACAATGTCCCCCCAAAAGCAACCAAAATAGAAGCAATAGACTACATTTATTATTTTAATTCTGTCTGTTTCGGTCTGTTACGGTCTGTTACGGTCTCGTCTGTCTCTGTCTCGTCTGTCTCTGTCTCGTCTGTCTCTGTCTGTTCTGTTTTTGTATCTCTGTCTGTTTCTGTCTATCTGTCTGTTTCTGTCTATCTGTCTGTTTCTGTCTCTCTGTCTGTTTCTGTCTCTCTGTCTGTTTCTGTCTCTCTGTCTGTTTCTGTCTCTCTGTCTGTTTCTGTCTCTCTGTCTGTCTCTGTCTGTCTCTGTCTGTCTCTGTCTGTCTCTGTCGGTGTCTGTCGGTGTCTGTCGGTGTCTGTCGGTGTCTGTCGGTGTCTGTCGGTGTCTGTCGGTGTCTGCCTGTGTCTGTCTGTGTCTGTCTGTGTCTGTCTGTGTCTGTCTGTCTCAGTCCGTCTGTGTGTGTCTGTTTCAGTCTGTTTCTGTGTGTGTCAGTTTCTGTGTGTATCTGTACCTTAAGCCAGGGGTGATTGAGGGCCTCGTAGACAGTGATCCTCTCAGCAGGGTCCAGCATGAGCATGCGTCTGACCAGATCCTTAGCACTCTCTGAGATATGGCCCCATTGCCTGGGGTTCAACTGGCACACAAATACACAGAGGATACACATGCTTTCAGATGACACAGGCCACCTTATCAGGACAGCAGAGCACCAAGTTCTCAGAGCAGATTATAATAGGTTTTGTATATTATTGAACAAAAAAGTCTTACCAAGAAATCAGCAGGTTGTTTTATTTTTAGATATTTGTTCCATAGTATTCCCGAATGATTAGTCATACAACATATCTATTTTGACCTCTTAAGTCTAGTTGATGGCCCCAGTAGCAGAAAGAAGTAATATGCTGCGTGGGTTAAATTCATTCCAAATGATGTATATGCCTGCAGTCCCCTTCAAATCTGAAAGGACTGAACACATGAAAGGCACTATGCCAAGCTAACATTGACACTTTTCAGACCTTATCTGTAAAAAGGGAAAAAACGACAGAACGAAACCCACACAGCATGGTGGAGTTATGTAGCTATCCTCGTTGACTATGTTCATTTATAGCTATCTTGTCTGGACTGTTTAGTTATGTAGCTATTGTTGTTGACTGTGTTGTTATGTAGCTATTGTTGTAGATTTTGTGGTTACGAAGCTACTGTTGTTGACTGTGTAGTTATGTTGCTACTGTTGTTGACTGTGTAGTTATGTTGCTACTGTTGTTGACTGTGTAGTTATGTTGCTACTGTTGTTGACTGTGTAGTTATGCAGCTACTGTTGTTGACTGTGTAGTTATGTTGCTACTGTTGTTGACTGTGTAGTTATGTTGCTACTGTTGTTGACTGTGTAGTTATGCAGCTACTGGTGTTGACTGTGTAGTTATGTTGCTACTGTTGTTGACTGTGTAGTTATGCAGCTACTGGTGTTGACTGTGTAGTTATGTTGCTACTGTTTTTGACTGTGTAGTTATGCAGCTACTGGTGTTGATTGTGTAGTTATGTTGCTACTGTTGTTGACTATGCAGTTTACAGCTATCCTTCTTGACCAAGTGATTATGTAGTTGTCCTTCTTGTGAGTGTTATGTAAATCAACTACTACCTTATACTTGCCCCTGCAGATGGCTTCAAACAGGCGCTCCTTGGTGCCGTAGAAGGGTAGGCAGCCGGAGAGCAGGATGAAGAGGATGACCCCACAGCCCCACACGTCCACCGGCTTCCCATATGGCTCCCTCTTCACCACCTCCGGGGCCATGAAGTGGGGCGTGCCCACGCGACCTGGAGAGAGGACGAGGAGAGGGACAGGAAGAGACCAGGCAAGCATACTATTAAACCAAAGTGCTTGCCTAAAATTATTTAGCTTCTCGTCTTCTCTGAGCGTAAAAGAGGTTATGTTCTACTCGGTGGCTTTAAGGGCAACAAATCTCCCTCACCCTATACCGGGCGTAGTTAGGAACACAAATTATCGATGAATTATCTAAAATTAAAACCATAAAATACCTTATTTGGATAAGTGGACACCCCCTCAGAATTGAAATTGCAAACTAGTGTGTACAGTATGCGTTAACCAAACAAAAACAAGTTTCATCCCATAATATGGACAGATTGACATGTGTCTAGTTTCATGTTGTAGTTTTTTAGAGAACCTTAAAACCACAGTTAAAAGGAAGTTGGCATTTGCATCAAAACAAAATAATCTGAGAAAACAAGATTAGCAATCGAAATCCACTACAACACATCCAAAATGAAGATTAAATATTGTTGCAGTCTCAACAAAAAAATAGCAAATCCGTTTTTGTTATATAATGTATGTAAAAGTATATAATTTATAATGTAAACAACATTGCAATGTAATACATTACTGTTCAAAATTTGGGGTCACTTATAAATGTCTTTGTTTTCCATTACATATCCGGTGCTTAACTCACTGGTACCAACTCATTTATAATTCCTTGCTAGGCAAAGTCCAGCTGAATCTAAGCTCACTAATCACCATAGCTCAACCTCAAGGGTGTCCAAACAGTTCCACGGAGGGCCGAGTGTCTGTGGGTTTTTGGTTTTTCCTATAAATTGGTTCCCAGTTCACACCTAAACAACCAGGTGCGGGTAGAAACTAACCAATTAGTGACCTAATTAGTCAATCACGTACAAGGTGAGAGCAAAAACCTGCTGTCACTCAGCCCTCTGTGGAACTGTTTGGACAGCCTGCGCTCAAGCAGATACATCTCTCTGGTCACCCCAAAAGCCCAAACCTCCTTTAGCTGTCACTCTTTCCAGTTCTCAGCTGCCAACGACTGGAACGATTCACAAAAAAACTTCAAACTCTTGTTCCCCACACTGCCTTCAAAGCACATCTGTCTGAGCTCTTGTCCGATCACTGCATGTGTTAACTCTCTTCCATCATTCATGGACTGTTTTGCACACCCGTACTTTATTTTCTCTGTTATAGCCCCATTGCACAGTAGTATGAATTTTACCTGCACGGCTGTCATATTTGTTTCATGCTCTCTTGCACTATTCCATCTAGTCAGGTATGCTCAAATACTCAAGTGTAATTCCCCTTACTGTTACTGCTATACAATATTTGCATACCGACTGATTTACCTTGCAAACTGTATACTAACTTTTTATTTGATCTGTATTATATGTAGACTCTTGTATTTTGTATGTTTAAATTTTATGTATCTAATGTAACTATGTTGTCCAGCACGTTTTATGCTTTATCTTAGCCAGTTTGCCTTTGCAAATGAAGATTTGTTCTGTCGGCTTACCTGGTTAAATAAAGGTTAAATTAAGTAAAGTATAAAAAAGTAAAATTAACAGAAAATATAATCATTGACAAGGTTAGAAATACTGCTTTTTATATGAAATAATAATTGTGATCTTCAAACTTTGCTTTTGTCAAAGAATCCTTTTGCAGCAATTACAGCTTTGCAGACCTTTCTTGATCTATCTGACCTTGGCTTGCGATCAAGAGACCCCGGAATTTTCCACCTCTTAATAAGTGATTGAACAGTACTGACTGGCATTTGCAAGGCTTTGGACATCTTTTTATATCCTTTTACATCTTAATTAGGTTCCATTACCTTGTTACGCAGGTCTTTTGACACTTTTCTCCCACTTTACCAAAACTAAATCATCCCCAGACCATCACATCACCTCCACCATGCTTGACAGACAGTGTCAAGCACTCCTCCAGCATCTTTTGATTTGGTCTGCATCTTATAAATCAAATTTATTTTAATCAAATTTATTTTATAAAGCCCTTTTTACATCAGCAGTTGTCGCTAAGTGCTTTCACAAAACACCCGACCTTAAACCCCAAGGAGCAAACAACAGTAGTGTTGAACTTCAGTGGCTAGGAAAAACTCCCTATGAGAGCCGAAATTTAGGAAGAAACCTAGAGAGGAACCAGGCTCCGAGGGGTGACCAGTCCTCTTCTTAGTGGGACTGGTCTTAGACTGGTCTAAATGTTCTTAGTGATCCGGACACATCAACTTTGGATGTCTGTCCAGTCTTCCACTGTCCAGTGAGAACATTACTTTGCCCATCTTAATCTTTTCTTATCATTGGCCAGTCTGAGATATGGCTTTTTCTTTGCAACACTGCCAAGAAGGCCAGCATCATGAATTCGCCACTTCACTGTTGACATGAGATTGGTGTTTTGAGGGTACTATTTAATTAAACTGCCAGTTGAGGACCTGTGAGGTATTTGTTCCTCAAACTAGACACTAGTTTGTTCATATAGAATAGGTTCCCCACTACCTTACAGAGTGTGGAACCCAGGTCCCATTGGTTCCCTTTACTATGGTGGAACACCCTAATGTATTTGATCAGTTGTGCACTGGGGCCTCCCAATATTCTTTCTATTGTGGTTAGAGACAATTTTCGCTGTTCTGTGAAGTGTGCAGTAAAAAGCGAGATCTTCAGTTTCTTGGCAATTTCTCACATGGAATAGACATCATTTCTCAGAATAAGAACCTACTGAGTTTCAAAAGAAAGTTCAATGTTTCTGGCCTCTTTAAGCCTGTAATCAAATTTCCCGATATTCAACTAGTCAACAGAAGTCCAGTTTTATTGCTTCTTTAATCAGCACAAGTGTTTTCAGCTGTGCTAACATTGCAAAATGATTTTGTAATGACCAGTTAGGCTTTCAAAATGATAGACTTGGATTAGCACACAACATGCCATTAGATGAAAAAATTTCATCAGTTGTTTCCACCTACAGTCCTTTACCACATTAACAATATCTACAATGTATTTCAAACATACATTTGATGTTACCTTTATGGACAAAAAAATGCTTTTCTTTAAAAAACAAGGACATTTATATGTGACCCCAAACTTCTGTGTGGTAGTGGATATTTTTGTCTTTTTCCCAATATACCCATTTTGTTTCCCTTCCAAAATGTGAATTCGAATTTGCTCTTCGGGCCTTGTCTTATTCCATCAACTCCCGGCAGGCTCAGGAGAGCTGAAGATTACAAGTCCTTTGAAGGACATCTTGACAAGCATTTCTGCTTTAATCAAGCTGCTTGCCAGCCACAAATTATTCCCCAGCACCTACGCGCTTGAAGGAGAATGCATTCACTGGCCAACACCCACTTTAGTGCTTGCTACTGCCGAAACACAAGGAGTCACCAGAAAGCAATGAGGCAAATCTTTGGTATTTTACTGTATAATTGGCAAAAACATTCAAGTGTTAGTTCAGCCCAATGGCTATGTCTGTTGGATTAGACAATCACCCTCTTGAATGCAAGCAGACAATTCCAGCAGATTTTGCATAGATGACATTGTTAAAAGTTGTATCCTTCTGGTATGTGTGTGATGAGAAAGCAGAAATTGCACTATGTTCCAATAACACCAGCATATCGCACAGCATGAAGAAATGTACTGGCGATGCATTTCATATGTTATGCTCACGGGGACGTTGGAACATAAACACGACATAGCCTCGTTTCCAACATACACACTAGCATTCCATTAAGAACGCATTGGTCAGTAAATTTTGCTTCATTCCATTCGGTATGCCAACGTAGAAATTTCCCAGGGCCAGGCAGCCAATCCCTTTTCGAACATCTAATTTGTTACCAGGAACAGAACATTCCCAGCGTGAAATGAGCTGCATACCTCCAGCCACAAGTCCTGATTCTCCCAGTTGGATGGCCACGCCAAATCCTCCCAGTTTCACGGGGGCACTGTTCTCTTTGGAGGCCAGGAGGACACAGTGAGGCTGGTGGGAAGAGAGGGAGAGACGTCAAAGATTTGGAGGAAAGATGGAGGGAAACTGTAAGAGGGTGAGTGGGAGAGGAAGTGAAAGAGAGGCGGTAGATGGAGAAAGGGAGAAGGGAAGGAGAGGGAGACAGGAGGAGAGGTTAGCGATGGGAACAGAGTGACCCTACGTGCACAATTTTCCCTCGATTAAACGTGCAAGTCACTCAATCTCTGGCGAGCTGTCGTTTAGCCAAACCTAGAGTGCACACTGCCCGCTTGGGCAGGGCGTATCTTCCTAATTTATGCCAACGACAACCAGTCAACCAGTAAGGGGGAAACATCCCTCTCCGCAAATTAAGTAATTAGAATTTGCGTGACTCCACTATTGAAAATGTAAAAGGACGAGGCCAAGTCAATGATCTGACCATGTTAAAATAGCAATTTAGTTTGTTTTACGTTATGCATGTATCACTCACCCGTGATCCCAACGATCTCTGAAACCTTCCATGCATACATTTAAAAAAAAAATATTTCTCTGTAAGATGGCAGATAAGCATCATAAATAATGGGTGAACTGGACACCACAAATAAATGCTTTTTAGTTAGCGAGAGAGTTTTTAGCTAGCGAGTAGAAAAGAGATGGGGACTTCAAGATGCAGAGAGCATCTGCCTTGCCATTGGTAGCTGCTGGAAATTAGCATAATGTTGAACATTCCTCATTGAGTGAAGAGAATATATATTGATAAAGATGGAAATAAAAAGTGTAAGACAAACCCGAACACTGAACCACCAAACCACAAACACTATTAAATTCTCTAAGCCAGGACTGTCTGATTTATAGAAATATTACATTTCGCTGAAAGGGGCACTTGTTGACTGTATTTTGGCATTTAAAAAAATCTATTTATTTTGTTGTTTATGAAAGAAGTAACCTGCCGACGTTATGTACTCTGAAGATTATTTTATTCTTTAACCGAAAACAGCATTCAAAATAAGCTTCTTATGTTTTATATGGTTGTGTTAGTTAATGTGAAAATGTGCCAACTTCACAGCTTCACAGGTATACATCAGACATTGACAAAACAGTACCAACCAATATGTTGGAATGCTTCCAAACATTTGACTGGTTGCATAAGGGTTTTTCAGGAGACATTTATCTGTAGGGTTAAAGTAGTTTCCTACCAGAGGCTACAAAAAACTACAGGCCATTCAGCTATTGTTTGTACAGACATAGCACAACTGTGTGCCTGTGTGTGTGTGTGTGTGTGTAAAATGAACAAACTATGGTTTGTAACCGGGTCTGGGTAGCGCTACAGCTATTAATGTACCATCATAGAAATCTACACATCAAAGACCAAGCGGTTTCCAGTCCCGGAGTTCTGAAGACACCAAGAATGCATGCGCACACACACATACATGAATGTCTAAATAAGAGTATGGCACCACCCCCTCTCCATAATGTCTAAATAAGAGTATGACACCTGGTTACAGAAATACTGTTTTGACAACCTAGAAGATAAAAATAAAGTTATGTGGCTAGCATGCATACTTCAGAAAGGTTAACCATATATAATCAGTGTGTATTGCGGACAGTGTGTTGTACACATACAGTGAAGGAAAAAAAGTATTTCATCCTCCCGTGTAGTTCTGGGCAGATTCCACACTGTTTTCTTGATCATTGCAATTCCATGAGTTGAGATCATGCTATGGTCATGAAACCTTAATGACTTGGAGAAGATCTGCAAGGAGGAGTGGGACAAAATCCCTCCTGAGATGTGTGCAAACCTGGTGGCCAACTAAAATAAACATCTGACCTCTGATTGCCAACAACTGTTTTTCCAACAAGTACTAGGTCATGTTTTGCAGAGGGATCAAATACTTATTTCCATCATTAAAATGGCAATCAATTTATAACATTATCGACATGCATTTTTCTGGATTTTTTTGTTGTTATTCTGTTTCTCACTGTTCAAATAAACCTACCATTAAAATTATATACTGACAATTTTGTTGTCAGTGGGCAAACGTACAAAATCAGCAGGGGATCAAATACTTTTTTCTGTCACTGTAGTTTGCAAGTAGTTGAACCTTGCAGGTAGGGCATAAGGCCCTGTGTGTGTGTGTGTGTGTGTGTGTATGTGTGTGTGTGTGTGTGTGTGTGTGTAAGAAAGTGTGAGTGTAAGTATGTTGCCTACAAGCAAGCGAGGCTGAGAGTGCATCGTTCATGTGTCTCAGTGGTTTAAAGGTGTGGTCTACGCGTCTCCACCCACCGTCCTTCCATTTCCTCAGCTGAGACTTGATTCTGAGCTTCTAGATTTCACAATAGCAAAAAAGCAAAGAGAGGAAAGGCATGTGAGAGGGGGAAGGAGAGAGGGAGGGGAGATTCTGGGCTTTGTAAGGTGTTCACCTGTTAGTCACTGATCTCCAGAAAGAAGTGTTGGAAGACAGCGGATGGGTCCTAAAAAAAACTACAGAACTGAAACAATAGAACTACAAAAGTCTATTAATGGTGGCTGCAACTCTATAACAGAGGAGAAAATATAGAGCAGACAGACTGGATTATGAATGTAAAACTCGTGCTCTAAGCAGGACTACTAATCTCACCCAGAAAGAGGGAGAATAAGAGAGAAAGAGATGAGAAAACAACATTTCCAATGGAAATTCACAAGGTGAGTACCGTGCATTTATTGAAAAGTTTCTGTTAGATGTTGAGGGTATGGAAAAATTGTGTGCTAAAAGAGATTGTGTTGTATTTTTTACATTACCACGGTTGTTTGAAAACTCACAACCATTGCTTTGTTGATTGTAACTGGTTGCCATTCTCAATCTGATGGTGCAAGTTATCTTGATAAAGCCACGTGGTAAAATTACCAGAATACAAAATACTGGCCATATTTCTAGACTTTACTGGCGGATCTTTGAAGTATTAAGTTGGAGTATCTTGTCGAGAATAGAAGCAAGTGAAAATCAATGTAATTTGCTTGATGTCCCTCTAAAATCCCTTGGAGAAGTCAACAGTGGTCAGTCAGTTGGTCAGTGAAATGAATGTGTTGTGGATTAGGCGTTGATCCGGACCTAAATCGTCCGGTTTGGCCTCTTTCCATCAAAACAGACCAGCACTAATGAGAGAGAAGAACTTTCCCAAGAGAAGTATGGGAAACACATTTGCTTAATCCTGAGTCTATCGAGTTACAATATAATAAAACACAACAGCTTCCCGTTCTCCCACCCACCAAGCAAAATAATCCCAGCCATCATTTAAAAAACAAGAGAAAGTTTGTGGCTGATATTAAAAATTCTCACTTCCTTTCTCCGCCATACAGGGCTGAGGACTGACCCACGATACAGACACCACAATGGCAAGCTTCCCAAACAATGTCACTGCCACAGCCTTGTCTCTTGTTGCCACAGAGATGACCTACGAGACCCGCTTGCCCACGCATGCCAGCCCCTCCTGTCTTCCTGACGACAGCTCCCTGAGGATCCCTCTAGCCATCCTGTACTCGGTGCTCTTCGTGTTGGGCCTGGCTGGCAACGTCCTGGCTCTCTGGGTCTTCCTCCACGTTCACTCTAAGAAGAACTCAATTCGTGTGTTCCTCATCAACACAGCGCTGGCTGACCTGCTCCTGGTCATTTGTCTTCCATTCAGAGTGCTCTACCACAGTAAAGGGAACCACTGGGAGCTGGGTTCCACCCTCTGTAAGGTAGTGGGGAACTTATTCTATATGAACATGTACATTAGTATCACCTTATTGGGGCTGATCAGTGTGGACCGCTATCTGAAGATCCATCGGGGCAGAGGAGGGTTGTATTGCCTCTGGGCCAACAGGTGGAGCTCCGCCCTGTGTGGCACAATTTGGATGCTGGCCCTTGTGTTAGTCCTACCCATGATTGTCCTTGGGGAAGGCAATGAGGAGACCAACAGGTGGGTTTGACTTTTCAAATGCAGGAAATGTCATTATTGGAATGTTTTGTTGGTATTAGTGGCAGACGTTCCCTTTCGATGTTTTGTTACTGAAGCTAGCGATCTGCAAAAGTTAAAATCCTTAGCAAACGGATCAACAATATCCGACATTACACCCAGTGTTGCCATATATCACTGACATGATACTACCCAATCACCTGCGAACGGCACATAAATACAGCACAAATGCAAATTCTACTATAAAATCCTATTTGGAAACCTCTGCATCTGGCAACATTGGTTACAGCCCCACAGTCACATATTGGTCGATCATTCAAATGCATGGAATAAAAAACAAATACAGTTGTTTATTACTTCAAAATCATAATATTTTATTCTGCTTGCGATATGTTTTTCAAACGCAAGATAAACATCTTGTGGGGCCCTATAATTGGCTGCCATGTGTGACACACACATATCGCACCCATTTAAGCTTTGCCTCTGATTGGCCTCCTGGAGGTGTGGACAATGCTGATTCTTGGGATTCACCAAGCTGTTGACCGCCTGCCACTTTTCATTTCTACGGGAAGACTGTCGTGGAAAACCACTCTTCACTAAAAACAAACGCACTTCAACTCAGGACTTTGTGAATCCAATAGACTTTAATGAAAATCATACAATAATGACAGACATTAAAGCCAGGTCCTTCTGCAGATACACCCCTAATGTTCTAAGTCCGGACCATGGCTTTTATACAGAACTTTCACACATTACGCCATCTGATTTTGTCTGGTTGGAAACCCCCCCTACCTCCCTGAATGCTCGTAATTTGCGACAGTAATTCACATCCTATTTAAGGTTCATTCTTGGGTCATGTCCATCATTGTCCCCAAAGTAAGTGTTACGTTAAGCTCATGGGCCACACTCAGGTCATCTCTTATCACAGAGTACACTTTATGACCAGCTCATGGGCCACACTCTGGACACCCCAACAGTGGATACAAAGGCAGTAAACTTTAGAAATGCCCCTCTCTGGGCTCAAGGTAATTGACTGCTCATGACTATCTCTCAGCATAAGACACATATATTATGATGAACATAAACATTATCTGTATGTGTAAATCGTCCTTTTCTCAGAAGGAATTTCACTGTGAGTGTGGATTCCCACGTTAATATGTTTCTGATAAAACTACACGATTATACATTGAACATTAATATTTTCATAAGTATAAGGTTATTTATGCATTTTATAGAATTATCCCCCACTCATAGCATTTAAAGCTGAGAAGGTTGGGTTAAGTCTTTGTTTTATGAATACTGTGCCATTCACCTTCTCCACATTTTGTTTTGTTATAGGCAGTAAATATAATTTATGAAATATATTTGTTGTCATTAACCTACACACAATACCCCATAATGACTTTTGAAAACCTGTTTCTAGTTTATGTACATAGACCTTCAGACCCTATGCCACTTGAACTTGATTGGAATCAACCTGTGACAAATTCGATTGATCTGACGTGATTTAGAAATGAGTCTATAGATGATCCCACACTTCACAGTGAATGTCAGGGCAATAACCAAGCCAAGAAATCCAACAAACCCTCTGTAGACCTCAGAGATAGATCTGGGTCAAGGCATCTGGGGAAGGTTATAAAAATAATTGCCAAAGCATCTAAAGTTCCCAGGAACACAGGGGGCTGCATCAATGGGAAATGGAAAAATGTGTGAATCACCAAGACGCTCCCTCGAGCTGACCATCTGTCCAAAGAAAGTAACCGAGCAAGAGCTTCAGAGCACTCCATCATTCTCTAGATGAAAACCATTCCTAAGTAAAAGGCACATGACACAGCGCCTGAAGGATTCTGACAGGCCTGGGAATAACAATCGAACAATAAGGCCTGCATGCCAAACGCTTTATCTGGGTGAAAACTAGGTACCGCTCTGCACCTGGCTAATACCATCCATAGGGTGAAACATGGTGGGAGCATCTTGCTAAGAGTATACTTCAGTATACTTCGCAGGGACTAGGAGACTAGTCAGGATTGAGAATATGGGTTAGCAGGAGAAAATACTGAGAGGTCCCAGGAAAAAAAACTGGGCCAGAGTGATTAAGACCTCTGACTGGGGCTTTCAGGACAATGAGTCAAGAAAATTCTGGAGTGGCTTTAGGACAAGTCTATGAGTGGCCCAGCCCTTGAGTGGCCCAGCCCAATCCCAGACTCAAATGCCATTGAACATAAGTGGACAGATTTGAGGATTGCAGATCAGTGATGCTCCTAATTCAATCTGGCAGATACTGAAAAATCTGCAGTGAAGAATGGGAGAAACGGCACAAATCCAGCTGTGCAAAGCCGGTATAGGAATATGTCAAAGACACTAATAGCTGTGATTGTTGCCATTGTCGCTTTCTACTTAGTACTGAATACTTACGTAGATGAGATATTTAATATTTCCCCCAATGAATATTTGTTGTTTTGTCATTATAGGGTATTGTGTATTGTGTGTCACAGGCCATTCCTGAGCAGGTCATTCCACAGGTTGTGCAAATTGGCCTTTCATTGCCACGGTTACAAGAGGGCGGACTGGCGAAGCATTTATTGGCATTATATTCTAGTGACTCCTTTTGACAGATTGGGTGCCAGCAAGCTCACTGAGGGTTATAGTCAAAAGAAGCAGCGTGACTTGGTAGGGGAAAGAGCTGATGATCAACATTGCAGAGATGGTTGACAGTTAAAATATTTAAACTGTAAATTGAGTAAAATTCAGGAAGAAACTGTGGAATTTCAAATCAAGTTTATCCAGTACAATTATATATGCTGAAATTTGGGAAAGGTGAAAAATGACATTATTAGTTTTTTTATTCTCATCAAAAGTGTCCCAATCTCTCAGGTGTTTTCAGTATAAACAGCTGCAGCATGCGAAGTGGAAGGCCCACTTCAACCTCTTCCTGGTTGGCGTTTTCTGGATTGTATTTGTCGGCCTCGTGGTGTCATATGGGAAGATTGCTGTCAAGCTGCTGAGGACATCAAGGAATAAACCACACCTCCCGAATGCTGCTCACTACAACCGTACCGCCAAGAAGTCCTTTTTTGTCCTCTTTCTGTTCACCGTCTGCTTCGTCCCCTATCATGTTGTCCGGGTGTTCTACATCATATCCCAGATCACCGACACTTCCTGCTTCTGGATGGGCGTGGCAGACAAAATCAATGAAGTGGTGCTGTCACTCTCTGCCCTCAACAGCTGCCTGGATCCTGTGATGTACTTCCTCTTGTCAGCGACAGTGAGGAAAGAGACGCTTCGGCTGTTCAACAGTGTTTTCCAACCGAGGAATTTGGGCGGTAGTGGGAGTGCCTCAAGTGCAGACTGTGGGAGGATTCTTGTGGAAGAGCCAGCTGTTTGTTTCATTAGTGATGTGAGGAACAAAACACTTGTCCAACCAGTGGGATGTTTGCACATTGGGGCAAATTAACTACAGTCAGTTTTGTGCTTTAAGCCCTAAAAGTTGGTTTGGTGATGTGGGGATATTAGTGGACAAAAAAGGCTAGCCATCCTTTTCACAGGAACTTCAATGGGCCACAAAATGGCAGCCAAGTCCATCCTCCATCAAGTTTGAGGACCGACCAATATCAAAGCCATTTTGTGCCAAGAAAGATGTCTATGAACACATATCGATATAAGCTTAGGGCAATAACTGTCATATAATAAATTCAAGAAAGGAAGAATGAACATCTAGACAAGAATATTCGAGGTATGGCAAATTAAACACTTCTGCAGTGGACATGTCGTGTTACGACAACAACACAGACATTGAGAAGAACATCCAGGTACACGGTGATAAAAGACACTAGGTACCATAATTACATATAGGGACACTGAGGTCTGGAACTTTGTGGATGCAGTGATGTACTGTGTTCACAGACCATGGTTTATGAAAGTGTTCCTTTGCCCTTGCAGTGATCTCCACTACAGAATAGTGTCTGTTTATGCAGTGCCGTCTAAGGGCCCGAAGACCACGGCCATCCAATATTGGTTTGGTGATGAGATCCCTAAACTCTTCACAGATTTATGTTGAGAAGCGTTATTCTTAAATTGTTGTACAGAGTGGTGAACTCCACGTCCTCACTTCTAACAAACCAATCCTCTCTGGAATTATCTTTTTTAGCATTACACAACTTCTCCAGTCTTTCGTTGCCACTGTCCCAACATATTTGAAAGGTGTTGCTGACATGGGCATATATTTTTGAAGAAACAAAGTTTCATCATTTGATACGTTGTCTTTGAACAATTTTCTATTTAATACAGGATTTACATTATTTGCATAGCATTGCATTGCATTCTGTTTTAATTTACATTTTACTCAGCGTCACATCTGTTTTTGGAAACGGGGTTATGACTAGTCTCTTTGGCTGTTATTTTATGTCCACTACTGACGCTACAGCATATGCCAGCTCGTTTGCTGTTCACTTCCGGGGTTCCTCTACACGTCGCACGGCCCTACAGTCTCATGCCCTTTTATGGAGACTGGTGGGGCATTTTCCTATTCTTATAAGAAACTAATGGCGTGGACTTTTATTACTGTAGGACTTTTCTCAAGAACAAATTTAAGAGAATAAATAGGAAGATACTGGTTAATGAGGCCCATTGTCCCTCTGTAAAAAAATATGATTTTTCAAATAACCCTCATGAATGAACTTTATGAAAAAAAGACTAGTAACCTCAGACATTGCTGACAATACTCTAGATTATGTAGAAAGTTTTGTTCAGAGCCACATATTTTGGGGCAGGCCAACTTTTAGAATGTTGAATATTGTTTGAAGTCTAGACATTCAGTTGCGTGACTATCATATAAAATGAAGTATGTAAATTATTCAGCATGCACAAACTACATTGGCCTGTTGGAACTGTGGCAAATTTCTACAACTGCAAACCACCTTTTGTCACCACAGTATTTGCGATAAACGTTAAAGATTGTGCAATGTCAGAGCCAGCTATAGTGGAGAAAAAAAATTGTGATGTAGCGGATGCAAATCGAAAAGGCATAGTCAGTTTCTCACCGTAAAAAATTTAAAATGGATCGAACAACCCATAACAAACAACAACAAACACCTTCCATCAATCAGACCAGCAATCCAAGGTAGGATTTCTGTCTTTGCTTCTACAGTAGGTAGTCAGTGTAAGTGCTGTCTACTATTAATACAAATACTTCAGAATTAGGAAGTAATATATTTCAGAATCAGGAAGTTAGCTAGTGTAATGGACGTCGTGTTGATTGTATATATATTCTTCATTCCTCTCTCCTCTCCCCCACCATCTACCCTCTCTCTCCTTTCCATCTCCATCTACCCTCTCTCTCCTTTCCATCTCCATCTACCCTCTCTCTCCTTTCCATCTCCATCTACCCTCTCTCTCCTTTCCATCTCCATCTACCCTCTCTCTCCTTTCCCCCACCATCTACCCTCTCTCTCCTTCCCCCCACCATCTACCCTCTCTCTCCTTTCCCCCCACCATCTACCCTCTCTCTCCTCTCCCCCACCATCTACCCTCTCTCTCCATCTACCATCTCTCTCCTTCCCCCACCATACCCCCACCCCCAGCTCCTCTCCCAGTGACTGTAGGCTAGATCCTGACGACTTATATAAAAATGTCTTGCCCTGGATCTTCCTGACCCAATTGCTCTAGGGTTGCCTTGGCAATAGCCTGACCCTGCGTGACCTCTGCAGGTCAAAGTGGACCCCTACCGTCATCCTAAACTTTAACATGGTAACTTCTGATCTGTTGCTGTGCCTCAGCTTCCTCTTCCGGATTACGTACTACCTGAATTGTGAGGTCTGGTTGCAGGATGATAAGAGGTGTCTGGTTACAGTGCAAACCATGCTAACAGTGTTCTACATCAACCTCTACTGTAACATGCTGATGCTTCTCTGGACCAGTGTGACGCGCTATGCCACTGTGGTACGGACTCGCTTCAATACAAAAACTGAACATTTCAAATTTGTTTCATGTTGATTCATTATTATTGCTTTTTCCTTACTTCATTTAACCCTCAAATGTGTCCTGCAATGTGGTTTTGGTTGTAGGTCCGGCCCCACCCTTGCTTTCTAACACCCCTGACCACCACTACTGGCAACTGGGCACTCTGCCTCGCCACGTGGGTAACTGTGGCAACAGTGGTGTGTGCCAGTGTGGTACCTACGATTTCACGAAGACAAAGAGAAACAACAAAAGAGAGCTGCTTTGATATAGTGGTGAATAAAACAAAAGGTTTCAACATCCACCACTGTCTGAGCGTGGTGGTGTTCTTCGTGATTCTCACCTTAATTCTGGTCAGCTATGGGGGACTCGTTCTGCATCTGCAGAAGGTCAGGGGAGCCAGACAAAACCACACCAGGGAACGAAGGGTGAGTGTGGCAATGACAGAGGGGGTGAGGACTATGAGTGCTGAGGTTAAAGAGGGATTTGGGGTGAGCTTGGAGGAGAGGAAGAAAAGACAAGCAGGGACAACGGTCAACAGCCTGAAGGTCCGTAGGAAACTCCTGGCTTCGGTTGTGGTGTTCATAGCTTGCTTCCTGCCCTACCACATCCAGCGTGCAGTGACCCTACTCACACCACAAGTGGGCAACTGTGAAAAAGTGAGAACTCGCTGGAAGGTGAATAACTCAACTATAGTAATAGCATCAATGAGCTGTATTTTACATCCCTTACTCTATCTGGCCCTGCGTCACCTGTCCTGCTGCCAGGGAAGACAATTACAGAGTCATGTCAAGACATATGGTTGACGCTGCACAACCATGAGGCGCACACAAAAACGTCAATACATCTTATTTTAAACTCAACATCTTTTGAGTTAATTTTCTCTTCAGGTAATGGGGAAACACTCACTTACTCTTGCTCCCTATTTCTCAAAATGTTGTCACACAAGTTAAAGGTTTAAGTTACAGTGATCTTAGGGAGATTGGAATTCAACGAGACCTTTGAATTTCAGTCTTGGGGAGGGTGTACAGTTTTTACATCCAAAGGAGGGTAATTTAATTTTATAACCAATTACATTTCAGTAGCCTGTCAGACTTTGGTATTTATGTGTTGACTGTAGGAACATACCTTCTACATCACCTGTCAATTGACTATTGGATCAGTGTCTCTTTATGCTTGGTGTATCCAGATCACGGATATAGCGCAATATGTAGTTGAAAGAAGGATGAGAAAAAGCTAAAATAAACATACAACCTTTACAATCTTTCACTAGACATTATTGCACAGCTATGTTGACAAAATAACATGCACTTTTTTTATTGAGTAGTTTGTGGTATACACTTTGGCAACTGCATAGGTGGCATTAATCCGCCTTGTACAACAACTCTTCTTCAAACGAACCTGCGCACACTCAAAAGCACACTTACACACATTTGAGTGCTGGCATATTTCTGCTTAATAATAAGTTAGTGTGTTCTCTTAAATGCTACAGTTTTATAGAATATATTATTGAAATTACAATAATATTTTGTAATTCAGAATATTTTTTTATAATAAGGATTTAAGATAATAATGTTTAAGGTCAATATATTTTTTGGAATATATTGAATAAAGGGTTTAAATTAATTTCACATCATTGCATTCTGTTTTTCTTTACATTTTAAAACATGTCCCAACTCTTTTGGAAACGTGGCTGTATTTAGAATACATTCAGAGTTACAAATGTGTACCAATGAGACCCCTAATTTCCACGAGACGTTATTTCAGTGACAGATGCAAACGCAGCAAAATATATACATACAATACATATTAGATCTCCAGCCAGCCTCTAGTCCACCGTAAACCCCCCCAATCACCTCCCCCTCTCAGCCCAGCACCCAGCCAGCGGTGGGGGAGGGGCACCAGGCAGTCAATGGGGAGGAAAGCCGAGTCCACCCGACACAACCACCAACCACCCGACACCACCAACCACCCGACACCACCAACCACCACCAACCACCAACCACCCGACACCACCAACCACCGCCAACCACCCGACACCACCAACCACCCGACACCACCAACCACTCGACACCACCAACCACTCGACACCACCAACCCGTTACACAGACTCGTCAAACAGAGAAATTGTGGCAAGCCAGCAAACCGCCATCACAGCACCATGATCTGGATGATACATCAGAACGGGAAGCAATATCCAGATGACAGCTTCCTGTCCACCAGACAGCCCCTCTATAGATGGCATAAGGAATGTACAGAAAACAGCTCCCACGGCACTTTAACACACAACCTGAGATCCACTTGAGAGAGCCCATCGGCCCAACGGGTCTATGCAGTCTTGTTCTCCTCTGTCCTTCAGCCTGACTGCCGCAGCGCTCATCCATCACAGGCCACTACAGAGACTCTGAACCCCAGCACCAACCATAACAGACTCTCCACCCGACAACGCTGACACTAAACGATTTGATGAGTATGAAAATGATGTGAGTCGTACGCTACTGCCTCCACAGTCATGATGTGAGTCGTACGCTACTGCCTCCACAGTCAACCCGATCCCAATACAATAGAACATGTATGGGAGATTTTGGGCCGATGTGTCCAATCGTGCTCTTCACCGCCATCAACCAAACACCAAATATGGTGTTCCATCCCTCCAGAAGAGTTCCAAAGACTCATCGAAACAATGCCAAGGCACATTGAAGCTGTTATGGTGGCTAGTGGCACAGAACCTTATTGAGACACTTTATGTTGGTTTTTCCTTTAATTTAATTTGTCAGAAGTTCATGCCAGTGAAATAGAAATAACAGAATACTAGTAGTTTGAATTCAAAATACATACAACACTCTGATTTTGTTGAGCCAAACCCCCAGTTCAAGCTGCTCAAGCTACGAGCCTGATGAGCATTTACAAGCATGGTGTGAGGAATAGCCACTAAAGGGCGCCATCCTCTGGACACAAGAAAATACTCATAAAGGTTTTCGGCAAATGTCCCAGAGGTCCATTGTATTCTGTACAACTGAATTTACGGGCAGTTTGTTTTCTGGCAATGTATCTGGTCATAAGATTTAAAAAAGCTGTGTATCTATTGTCTTAAATCTCCATTTTTACATATAAAATATTTACAGAGAAAATACTAAAATGGATGTTCTAAGTTTATTCTAGTTATTAAATATAAAAAAAGGTACAGATCTGAATGAAAATTTAACTTTTTTGGTAGTTATATTTCCCTAGTGTATGTTAGAGAACCCAAACATGTCGGTCATTCCCACATCTGTAGCTTACAGCTGCTGCTATTCCTTACAAATAATGTAGTTACATATGATTACCGCCAGGTAAGTCCACTTTGCAGGTTTGGGGAAATATCTAAGTATTTCTGTCATGCCACATGATGAAAATGTAAAAAATTCAGTGAGACAGTAGAAACATGCTATGAATAAACCAGGTATTATATAACGATTGGCTTTTTAAAGCCAATATTGGCTAAACGAAGCATTATATTGATTCCATACTAGCTGGGAGCCTACAATGTCAGATACTTTTTACAGGAAGATATTACAGGCAGCTAGCTGTAGCTAAATACACTCCAGGTAAAAAGTACAGACAGCGACAGTACCAGTGTCTAGTAAATACACTACAAGTACCTATTAAAGACAGCTACCGCAAGTGTGGTGTAAAAGCAACCCTACCCCGCAAATTAGCGTAGCACTAAAGCCAACAAGAGGAAGTGCTGGTAGTTTCCAGAAGACTCAGGAAGCTACCAGCTGGGTCTCCCCTTCAGACCATGTTAGAGGAGACCTTTAAGGCCTCACAGGGAGCAACTCAGGGGGGAGGCCAAAACAAAAGGAGGTGGACAAGAGAAGGCCTGGTAGATGGAGGAGGACGGAGACCGAGGGTGCCAGAGTGTCTGTTCCTCCCAAACCCTCACCTCCCAAACCCTCACCTCCCAAACCCTCACCTCCCAAACCCTCACCTCCCAAACCCTCACCTCCCAAACCCGCTCCCCTCAGCCTTCTCTTTTTGTTAATAAAATGGCCACCAGGGCCTTCAACATACCTTCTGTGTCCATTCCTGGTTATCTCCCTGTTGCACTAGCTAAATATATCAAGGGTATATATAATTGACCAACCAGGAGTGCAACCTGTTGCAGCCAGCTTGCTCAGTGCCACTAAACCAGGGTTATGATGGTCATTTTTCTACCGAGTCAAAATTAAGACGAAAGCACTACTTTTAGTTGCCTGAATATCATTATAAAATGGACAAACATATTGTACTTTGACATGTGTGTGCAGAAGTGGCACAGAGGAACCAGAAAGAGCGGTTTTGGGCAAAGTATATGTTATATGCAGATTATCTTTCAGAAAAAATATAATCAGCATATAAGGGCAATCTCATAGCAAGTGAGAACAATGAGAGCTGGCAGGTAGTAGCAGTCAGACCGATCCACAGACAGAGACACTGATGAACGAAAAGAGAAGTGTACCTTAAACTAATTGAAGATGCATCTAACAACATTTAATAAAAATCAACATCAGTCTTCCACCAATTTCTGGCCCGGTGAAAACAGCAGTGTTCAACTCAGGTATGACTTCCACCTTTGCTTTCACCGTAGGTTCTTACAAAATGTGTGTTGGGTTGTTTTGTTTTTGAGCTGTTGTTTGTTCTTAAATTAAAAGTAACCCAGCTGACGTTAGGAAATGACCAAGTCTTATATCTAACCCAGCTTCCACAGTGGGCACTTCTTGGTTTGAACGAATACACAGGCGGAAGTTAACAAGTGTCACACTGTATTGGACGCACTGTGTTGTTGTAAATCTGCTTCCTTTATTCCACCACGTTATGGAGGGGAAACACTGTTCCAAAGTCATCTGTCCCAGGCGTTTTCTTCTGGTCAAGACAATCACATCAATGAATGAACACATGCTCCTTCACTTGTGGCACCTTAGTTGCGGTCAATACAATGAGTGTCCGAACGCACACGTCTGTATTACTACACTTGTGGAGGCTGAGAGACTAAAGCAGTGTTATGAATGGTAACATTAAATCTAGTTAACATTCCGACCAAAGCAGTACTTCCGGTTGCCCGTATTGCAGAAGTGCAAAAGAGGAAGCAGCAAGATCTGTTACAGACTAATGGAAGTCTTTGCAGATTGATGAGGGCACTAACACTATATATACAGTGGGGAGAACAAGTATTTGATACACTGCTGATTTTGCAGGTTTTCCTACTTACAAAGCATGTAGAGGTCTGTAATGTTTATCATAGGTACACTTCAACTGTGAGAGACGGAATCTAAAACAAAAATCCAGAAAATCACATTGTATGATTTTTAAATAATTAATTTGCATTTAATTGCATGACATAAGTATTTGAAACATCAGAAAAGCAGAACTTAATATTTGGTACAGGAACCTTTGTTTGCAATTACAGAGGTCATACGTTTCGTGTAGTTCTTGACAAGGTTTGCACACACTGCAGCAGGGATTTTGGCCCTGTCTTCTTTGCAGAAAAGCATCCCCAAATAATTATGTTTCACTTCCATGCTTCACGGTTGGGATGGTGTTCTTGGGGTTGTGCTCATCCTTCTTCCTCCAAACACGGCGAGTGGAGTTTAGAACAAAAAGCTCTATTTTTGTCTCATCAGACCACATGACCTTCTCCCATTCCTCCTCTGGATCATCCAGATGGTCATTGGCAAACTTCAGATGGGCCTGGACATGCGCTGGCTTGAGCAGGGGGACCTTGCGTGCGCTGCAGGATTTTTATCCATGACAGCGGAGTGTGTTACTTATGGTTTTCTTTGAGACTGTGGTCCCAACTCTCTTCGGGTCATTGAGCAGGTCCTGGTCTGATCCCTCACCTTCCTCATGATCATTGATGCCCCACGAGGTGAGATCTTGGAGCCCCAGACCGAGGGAGATTGGCCGTCATCTAGGAACTTCTTCCATTTTCTAATAATTGCGCCAACAGTTGTTGCCTTCTCACCAAGCTGCTTGCCTATTACCATGTAGCCCTTCCCAGCCTTGTGCAGGTCTGCAATTTTTTCCCTGATGTCCTTATACAGCTCTCTGGTCTTGGTCATTGTGGAGAGGTTGGAGTCTGTTTAATAGAGTGTGTGGACAGATGTCTTTTATACAGGTAACAAGTTCAAACAGTTGCAGTTAATACAGGTAATGAGTGGAGAACAAGAGGACTTCTTCAAGAAAAACTAACAGGTCTGTGAGAGACGGAATTCTTACTGGTTGGAAGGTAATCAAATACTTATGTCATGCAATAAAATGCTAATTAATTATTAAAAAATCATACAATGTGATTTTCTGGATTTTTGTTTTAGATTCCGTCTCTCACAGTTGAGGTGTAACTATGGTAAACATTACAGACCTCTACATGCTTTGTATGTAGGAAAACCTGCAAGATCAGCAGTGTATCAAATACTTGTTCTCCCCACTATATATAGGTAAGGGCTGTTTTGGGGAGTGTGGGATTTCTGGTTCCCACATGTATAGCAAAACATATTTACACCCACACTCACATAGCACACAATCACACAGCCACACACACCCACAGCACCCAATCACACAGCCACACACCCCCACAGCACCCAATCACACAGCCACACACACCCACAACACCCAATCACACAGCCACAGCACCCAATCACACAGCCACACACACCCACAGCACCCATTCATACAGCCACACACACCCACAGCACCCAATCACACAGCCACACACACCCACAACAACCAATCACACAGCCACAGCACCCAATCACACAG
>JACXGJ010004638.1:0-43967 GCA_016801105.1 Esox niger
TCAGGTAGGGACAGGAGTTTAGTCTGTGGATTCCACTCAGGTAGGGACAGGAGTTTAGTCTGTGGATTCCACTCAGGTAGGGACAGGAGTTTAGTCTGTGGATTCCACTCAGGTAGGGACAGGAGTTTAGTCTGTGGATTCCACTCAGGTAGGGACAGGAGTTTAGTCTGTGGATTCCACTCAGGTAGGGACAGGAGTTGACACATGAATGCACCCTTGCCCACACACAATACCCCCACCCCACCCCCAACTCCCCCCCTTCACACACACACACACACATCCACCCACCAAGGTACTCAACACCTGGCAATAGGAGACAACACTCCGACACCTTAACAATGTCACAGAGGAACTCTCTCTTCCAAACAACCTGACCCAAATTGGCTGTGTAGCCTCAACCCAATTAGATCTGAAATATGGTAACTGCACCCACCATTAAAGTAGTGTGGAATTGGTGCAGGGGAGAACTCTTGAAGGTTAGGTTAGGGGGGAACACTTCAGAAGTGATATGTGGTATGTAGTCTCTTGCTTACACAGCAGAAAACAGTGCCATGATGACGTAACAAAGGTGTGAGGGAGGAGAGGAAGGAAGGAGAAAAGAGAGGGAGGGAGGGAGGGAGGGAGGAGGAAAGGACAGAAGGGGAAAGGCAGGGAGAGACGATGAATAAACACTTGTGAATAGATCTTCTCCTAAAGACATATATCACGCAGACAGGTTGTGAGAAACAAGAGCGATCACTGTTCCTGTCTGGTTGTGTGTGAATCATTGCACTGTGCTTATTCCAATCAAAGCACCTCTCAGACAAGTAATAATAGTAATAATGTTTATTGTGAAGTATTACATTTTTCAGCTGTTGAATTAAGGAATGTTTCTTTCATTACCATAGACAGGAAAAGCTTCAGTGTTGTTTTCTTGTTTCATACCACCTCGATTAAACAACATGGAAATCAAACATAAATATTCACATTGGCATTATTTTACATCATGGTAGTATTAGTGAATGATCATGAAAACGTGGACAACGTCACTTTTACTAGGCAGAAGAACTGGATTTCAGTTTACCTCAGCACATTCCTGCAACTCTGCAGGCAGTGAATATCATTTTGCTCCTGCTTTCCTTTCCCTGTACTTATTCCAAATTGCACCCTATTCCCTACATCGAACCCTAAGACCGGATCTCTACGGAGAGCATAGGGGGCCTTTCGCGATGCAAGCCTGTGTCTATCTGTGTCTCTTCCCTGCCCTCTCCACAGGGCGCTGAGCCTCTGACACCAAGGTAACTAATGGCCCCAGTGGAATCCTAAGGGTTCTGATTTGATATAAGCATTCAAACCTGTCCGCTGTGAGATATGGCATCTGTCACCCTCTGCTGCAATTGATTCCCCTCTCGCCCTTAAATGCAGCGTGTGGCGATGCAAACCAAGGACGCACTCTCTGCCTCCCATGCCTGGTCAAGTAATGACAATCGTCTTTAAGGAGTAATGGCCTCTGTGCTTGCTCGCTTTTTGAAAAGTTACCGGGCCGCTTCCAATAATGAATTCCCATTCGATGACAAGTTGATAGATTCCCATTCTTCAGACGGGAATGCCGTATAGCCTCAGTTTAATTGACAAGAAATGAATTCAGGATGTTGGGTGGGAAAGCAAGGGAGGCAGGGGGGAGATGGGAGCGGAGGGCGGAAATAGAGAGGGGGACTAAATTCTCTGTGATCAGCAAGGTTTCAAACAATCATTGGCGAAGTGAAGTCCCCACCATATCCATAAGTCATCATGTTTTATAGGCCATTAGGATCTCCAGAGAAGGACCGCGCCGAGACTGCAGCTTTTTGTCGAAATTAAAATGTCAGAGGAAGAAATAGAACAAAACAGGGAATCTACAATTAATTACCCGGCCATAAAAATTCAATAATCAGGAGGCGATGATGCATTCAGAATAGCAGCAGCAGCCGAGCAGAGCTGATCGCTGCAAACTGGAATAGAATACATTCATCTCCCCCAAACTGCATTTCCAATCTAGAAGGGGGTGTAAGCTGTTTACGGGAGAGCAAGGCTGGGCCCATGCTGTTCACTTGACGCTTTGGGGAATCTGTGACATGTACAGGTTTGGATCACTACAGAACAGGCAAACTCTGGAACCCTCCCAACACTGCGTTGGATAACCCTACTGCAAACATGCTGGGACTTGACTGAATAGATGAGAAAAGCATGATCACGATGATATATTTTGTCAGTCACTGTTTTGTAAATGCCAAATCTCGATCATGAGATCCAAACTGAGCCCAACTGGACCCAAAACAGTTGGGACGCCATGTAAAATGCAAATAAAAACAGAATGCCATGATGTTTAAAATCATTTAATACCGATATTAAATTGAAAATAACACAAAGACAACATTATCAAATGTTGAAACTGAGAAATTGTATTGTTTTTGGAAAAATACATGCCCATTTAAAAGTTGATGCCAACAATGCATTTACAAAAAGTTGGGACATGGGCATGTTCACCAATGTGTTCCATCACCTCTTCTTTTAACAATACTCTATAAGCATTTGGGAACTGAGGAGACCAATTGCTGTAGTGTTGAAAGTGGAATGTCTTCCCATTCTTGCTTGATATAGGGTTGCGGCTGCTCAACAGTTCCGGATCTCCTTTGCTATATTTTTCATTTTATAATGCGCCAAATGTTTTCAATGGTTGACAGGTCTAGACTGCAGGCAGGCCAGTTTACCACCCAGACTGTTTTACTACACAGCCTTGCTGTTGTATCACTTGCATAATGTGGTTTGGCATTGTCTTGCTGAAATAAGCAAGTCTTTAACTGAAAAATACCTGGATGCCATCTCCTGGATGGCAGCATATGTTTCTTCAATACCTTTACTGTATATATTGTTCAGAATTAATAGTTCCTTCACAGAAGTGCAAGTCACCTTGCCATGTGTACTAATGCACCCCCATACCATCACAGATACAGGCTTTTGAACTGTGTGCTGATAACAAGTCAGATGGAAGCCCGGAGGAAGCGGTTGAAAAGGAGAGGCACATGATTCCCAAAAAAATCTCAGATTCGTCAGACCACAGGACAGTTTTCCCCATTGCTTCAGTCCATCTAAAATGAGCTTGGGCCCAGAGAAAACGCTGGCATTTCTGTATGGATGTTGTTTGTTTATGGTGTCTTCTTTGCATGGTAGACTAGCATTTGTGGATGCTGAGACGTACTGTGTTCACAGACAATGGGTTTTGAAAGTGTTCCTGAGCCCATGCAGTGATGTCCACTACAGAATCGTGTCTGTTTGCCTGCATTACGGGCCCGATCATACCTACCATCGAATATTTGTTTCTGCCCGTGTCCCTTGCATACAGAGATTACTCAAAATTTTCTGAATCTTTTAATGATATTGAGTACCTTAGAAGATGAGATCCCCAAAGTCTTTGCAATTTAAGTGGTGATACATTAATCTTGAACTGTTGCACTATTTGCCTGTGCAGTCTTTCACAAAGTGATGAACCCCTCCCATCCTCACTTCTGACACACCATCCTCTCTGGAATGATCATTTAATACCCAGTCATGTTACTGACCTGTTGCCAATTGATCAAATTAGTTGTGTGGTATTCCACCAGGTTTAGTTTTTTAGTATTACACAATGTTACAAAATTATTTAATGTTGAACCTTGTTGTTGCCATCAAATTCAAAGTGAGCCTGTATTTTACAAGAAACAATAATATTTCTCAGTTTCAACATTTGTTGTCTTGGTATAAAAAAATACATCATTGCATTCTGTTTTTCACATTGTACACAGAATCCCAACTTTTTAGGGAACAAGGATGTACATTTTAACAGTAATTTGTCAGAAAAACAGTATAATTTAATCCAGGCAAACATTTCCTGATCACATTTGGTTAGGCGACAGCATAATTGTATTATTGCAGTTTTAACAACAGCCATATCTAAAAAGAGTAGTCATGAGTTTAACAAAATGATGGCTAGCAACATTGTACCTACAGTACCCATGAAAGCAGTGCATCAGTTCCCACAGCTACTGTTTGTTTAGCTTTAATTTATTTATTTTCTTTCCTGGTACACATATAACTGTCCAATTGTGATTAATAAACATATATTTCAATCTGTATGACATGTTTCAAATATATCAGTGTCAAACTAAGGCTAAGTATCAAAAATGTATAGTTCAATATCACCATGTAAGATCAGTTCCCAGCTATTGTGCTGTTTAATGTTAATTTGATTAGCTAGCTAGCTAGCAGTACACAATCAGTCAACAGGGATGATGTTTATAAAACCAGCTGAGGGGAGAATGAAGGACTGGGCCAAAGCAGGAAGTACCGGGTCCACGGAGTTGTAGTCTTTTTGAAAGAAGAAAAATGTTATACTCAATCAGAAGATCCTGAAATGAAACAAAACATGATCACATTTATTTTATTTTTTTCACTCCATAGTGTGACTTATTTCTGTGGGTTGTTTGGCGAGCAAAAAACATTTTGCAATCTTTCTGGCCAATAATTTCTGAAACAAATCTCACTGCCCCCCAGAAATCTCTCAGACATGATACACACCACCTAAGGTCCCGCTGAGAGGTGAAGTGCCCCTTTTTTATTCAATGTGTATTTTCCAGACTGTGCATGAATACTAGCTCTTACAACAGAAATCTCGTGTAAGAGGAAGGCATCAAAAGATAGTAAAATATACTGAGATTGATTCACCTTTGCAAAGAGAAATATGTTGCTGGAGAAATCAGGAATTATTAACCCACATGTAGGGCACATCAGAACTACAGTAACACATCAGTTAACAGATATAATTCTTAACCACTGTAGGAATGTCCAATGTATATGTTGGTCTGAATGAACTGATTCTGAGCCGAGGCCGGGAACTGGCAAACAAACCTGAGGGACTTTGGGGTGGATGTGTAAGGGAGTGATAAACGGGATGCTATAGAATAGTCCCCTAACCCTGTTTAGTGTAATATCTATGACAGTGCTCTAAAATACAGAGCTATGCACTTTTATGTGCTGTTCCCTATAAGACCACAATGGCTATTACTGCTCTTGGATGGGAATGTCCAAACGCTTTATTTACGCCCCACCCGTCCCCCCCGAAAGCCCCCTAGAATCCACACTACCTTCCTCGATTTCATTTGTGTCCAAAATGACACCCGCAAAAGATTGAACCTTTTGACTACCTCTACATAACCTATTTTGGAACAACATACACACTGGAATAACAATAGACCAGCTGAGTTTGAGGACACAACCTTTATCACACTAAAACACATCAGAATGAGCTTATCGCTGCTAACGATTTTCAGAATAAGTCCTGCCCCGAGGATGCGTCAATAGGAATCCGATAGCGTAAGTGTCATTAATGTGAGACAAGAGCCCGTGTGATGTGAGTTTCATTGACTTCCCTATTAGGCTCCAGGCAGGCAGACAAAACCTGCTTAGGTGAATGTCTTACGCAGCCTGGCCGGTCCAAACGACGTACAAAGTGCGACATACAAAGTGCGACATGCGAAGTGCGACATACAACGTGCGACATGCGAAGTGCGACATACGAAGTACACAGTACAATTTTAAGATGCACACCGTGCTGGAGCACAGTATTATCATGGCTAGTTGCTGGTGGTTTAAATCTCCCTTCTCCAGGGCAACATGCATGCACGTGTACACAATCGGGATGTGTGAAACTTAGTGGCACAACCAGTGGAGATGCTTGAGGGAGGAAGCTCACGTGAGTTCATGAAGCACATCCTTATACACGCATGCATACGCACACAAACACCAAGATGGCTGCCGTGTCACTTCTTTAGTTAATGGCAGAAAGATTTTTTCTCTCCAATTAAGTGCCAAATCAAAGCTAACATGATTAACCTGTTTTAATTAGCAGCCATGCTAATTAATCTCTTCCACACTGTAATTACTGATTGTAGTATTTACCAGCCAACTAGACAGCTCCTCTACACATAATCAGAGCTGGCTGAGGGAACCCTGTATTATGGGGTATTTTATTCTACAAACATTTATAGGTATTATAGCTCTTAATATATGTCACATGGGGAACATAGACTTTTGAGTGGGTATGTTATAGTTTTTTAATCTTTGTGATTTCAGAAAACTATTACTGGCAGGATTTCTTGCATCTTAATCTAAGATATTGCATTCTTCCCAGAAGATAATAGAGGTTAAAATTAAATGAGCTATCGGATTTTTCTTCGTTGATTTCACAGTCCATCCGTCACCTACAACAGCCTGTCTCCAATGCTAAATGTCCTTGACAGGGACCTTTTCTGAGCAAGCATTTTCTCTGGTCATATAGGTTGATATAAAGTACTAAGAATGTCCTCAGAGAGCTTAAAACATCATTCTTGTTGTATAGTATTTTGTCCAGTTGATTGGTTAGATATTGTTTCTGCACTTGATTAGAAGGTTGATCCACTAACAATACAAAAAACCTTGACTGTGAGCTTCACAACATTTAAAACTGTTACCACTTTTTTGCCTATCGCACCTTCAAGAGACACAGGAAATATGAAAAGGAAAAGACAAAGCATTAGGACATGACAAAACGTGAAGGAGATTACGCGAAGAGGACACTGTAAGAATGAATTGGGATTGCGAAAAGGACATTGTTAGACACCGCTGGCCATCTCCTCGCAGGGGGAGGGATGAAGAGAGGGGTGTAGCAGTGGGCGTGGTTTTAATTTAGGGAACGTTGCAGCACTACATCTCACCCTCTGCTGTTGTCTCCCATTATCTCAGTAAACATTCCAGAAACTGATGTGATATATTGTGCAGCAGACTGCGCTGTTTCATCCTGCTCTCCACCGGGTGATTGATTAATGACGGCCAAATGAAACCGGGACGTAGATTTATAGGCCGGCGGCACAAGGAATATGTATGATTATCAGCCACAGCAAGCTGAAAGAACTGCTCTGTCTGAGTGATAGGCTGCAGGCAGAGACTTCTGTTAAATGACTCCATTCTCTTCCTTGTGTTTCTCCTATTCTTGTACTCTTTCTCTCGTTCAATATTCTTCCACTCCCTCCCTCTTTTTCCCCTCTCTATTTCTGTATCCCTCAGTTATCCAGATCTTTTTTGTGCTTTTTTGTGTACTTCCATCTAATTATATCCTCCCTCTTTCTTCCTCCCTCTATCTCGGCCTCCTTTGTTGTCTCTTACCCTGTTGCTATGTCAGTCTAATAAAAAAACTCGGGGTTCAAAGGACATGTTTGTGATTTCAAATGACCTCTTAGAATTTCAAATAAGTACAAAATCAGTAATAAAATGGCTAAGTTTGAATGAAGAATTCTGGTTCTATTACTTCTAGGAAAAGTGTCACAGTAACGGTTGAACTCCTTCAGACAAGGGGTGGACTATTTATTAACTGACTGCTGGCATAGGCCCACTGGGTTGCCTTTCACAAGGTCATTCCGCTTACATAAAATATATCAATATTATACAGACTGTATAATTTCTTCCCCCCTATAACAGCAAAACGTTATAAGGCTTGTCTACACGTAACATGACCAGAACTCCACCATCAGATGTAGACATGTAGTCCATCTCGGCTGTAGACTCTTCCGTCTGTGAAAAGCGTGGTCTCCCCTAAAGCCTAAGCACAAATGTTTGTCTTTGGTACAGTACAGTCATTCTACAGTGTGTCTGATTTAGTTATAATACCCATTGGCATTTCTGAGCAGTCTGAGCAGTCAGCCCCTAATTGATCGATGGCGTGTCCTCGTAAATCTCCAACCTGGTGGCATTTTATTGATCCTGGTGGAGCGCTAGCTCGCTCGCTGCCTCTCTGCATATGTCACTTCCACAGCCCACACACAGCCTAAGTACCAGGCATATTTTACCCAACAGAGAGCCTAAAGCATATTATCATATTCACACTCCGCTATTGTTATCTGCGTCGGTGTGTTAGCATTCACCAGTCACCAGTGGCTTGCGTCGAAGCCCGGAGCGGACTTGAGTTTTAGTTCGGACCCATGTATTTATATGTGAATCATAAATAACTGAAATGCACCAAGTTAAATTGCTAAGAGTAAATGTTTATCCACTTTGTTCTCGCTGGACTCGCTTGGCAGTATTGTTAATGTGGACCCTGCAGACCAATGCAGCTGCTGAATGGATCGGAGCGAGGCGGGGAGGGGTTGGTGTTCCGCGGGCCGTGGTCCGTTTTTACATCAATGTGCTGGTATAGGAACCCCAGTTAAGAGAACAAATTGGTTATAACACCGTATAACCATGGTAGAGAAGCATAAAAATACTATTTTTTTCTGAAACAATCAAATTATTTCGACGTTATTCTTTTAGCATTCAATTATCTGTCCATATTTTTACTCCACATTGGACTCAGGCTGTTTTCACTGAAGAACCACCGAGTGTGACCACTGTTAAAGAACCCAGGTTTGTCCGCGGATCAGATTACATGCACCTGATCCCAGGTTAGCACTCCTACTCTAAACCCCTTTTTGACCATGGTACTGTTGGACCGAGAGGCTTGCTGAAGGAGACCCCCGATACCAGTCCGCCCAGAGATGACTCATCCTGCCCTGATGTGACTGTGGCCCGGGTCCAAGTCGCGTTGGTGTCCTTGGTGTCCCTCCAGTCTCTGGGCAAGTGAAGGGAAACAAGGAGAGGACTTGTCTCATAATTGTAATTTAATAAAGATCTCACATGGTATCAGCGGGTTCCCTGACAGCCAAGGCCTTCAGGCGGCTTGTTAATGCAATTGTTCTGGTCAGGCAACCCTGTCACAAATCATACTGGAAGTTAGGTGACAGGTAGCAGACCTCTCCGGTACTTCCTGCAAGGCTCAGAGGATGGAGTGGAGAAGACTTGGAGGGAGGCCAGGAAGTGGCTGCTGGATGAGCTGCTGTAGCTTAGCCAGACGGAAATGAGAGAGAGACAGACAGTGAGAGACGGGACTGTCTTTGTTAAGAGGTTAGAAGAGAGATAGGAGTTAGGAGGAGAGAGCAGATAAGAGGGTAGGGCAGTAGAGAGAGAACGTTTTTGACTGAGGAGTCTAAAACAGATTTAGAAATTCAACGGACAGACATTTTTGCAGAGGTTTTTGTTCAAATCTGTTCATGGGCCAGAGAACAAGCTGATAATAGAACATAGATTTCTACATACTTTTTTATCTAGAAATAAACTTTGCAGCGTAGGCTGGCATGTTTCTTTAAGCACAAAAATATTAATTGTTTTAAATAGGATGATGCTGTTACTTTTTACTCTAACCTCCCACAGGCCAGATTGGCTCAAGGTGTGCTAGGTTCTGGGTTAGGGGATGAGCGGGAAGGAGATATAAGAAAGACACGGGTTTGAGTCTAGTTTTACATTAAAACATGCAGGTCAGGTCTCCCACATGGGTTAGATGGAAGGTTGATTTCCAGGCATGTTGAATAGAAAAGTTATCTTAGGTAGACATACCTCCAGCACATCTTCATGGCTGTCAATGGCACGAACTTGCCATCCTTCAGACTGTATTTGAGAGATGGACAGAGATAGGACTGAGTTCCATCGAACATCGCACTGACAAATCCAAATATGTCTGTCAGGTGTTGTCAGTTTGGGATCCTCTCTCCAAAATGTAGGCCCTTGAGGAGAAAACAATGCAGAAAGGGTTGTTTAGGCAGGTTCCTGTGTTAGAGCCCTCTCCTCTACTAATGATGTATGGGTGTTGTGTGACAGGAGGTGTTCCAGTAAAACTTGTGTACATGCCAAAATACGTTTTACAAGCAGGGCTCTCATCAGCCTCCAGCCGGAGCACAATAAATCCTTCTCTCTCTCTCTCTTTCAGAAGAGAGATAGGGAGAGAGTTGAAGGCTGCAAGCCGTTCGGTCATAGCCAGGGAGAGTGGATATATAGCAGGGCACACTCACCGACTAGGCCGGGCCAACTCTGAGTGGTGCCAGTGATGTCTGTGAGACAGGTGGATTGTTGAGCGAAACAACACACTGCCTCTGTCAAATAATGAAGAAGTGCAATAATTTATGCGTTCGTTTAATCCAGCTGAGTGCATGTAGGCAAATGTTTGCATCCTGTCGTCATGGTGCACGTTTTATGTCATAGGGAAGTAGTTTGGCATCTCATTTCTGGGATGATCTTACGCTGCATGGCCAATGTCAAATTCACAGAGAGCTGTCATTACATCAACCTTTATAATCTTCTGAGAATACCGGAGCTAGGAGCACAGACAAACTTCTGCTGTACTGAATTAGCCAGAAGAGTTGGAATGTTCCAGAAGTCTTAGGGGGAATATATCACCAAACAATAGAGGTTATTTAGTTACATAACATGTATTGTCTTCCTTTGTTTATCAAGAAGTCTATCAAGTGGAGTATAACACCAGTGAGAAGAGGTGAGATATACAAGACAGGCCAGTATATCCACAGAAAGCCAGATAACTGAAACATAACCTTTAGTACGGCCCTGTTCTGTTCTCCATTCTGTTCCTCCCTTCAGAACCAATAGCAGAAACCCCAAGAGTGAGTTGATCAAATGAACTGAGTGTTCCTAAATTCAACTAGGCAAATCCTAGACCGATTAAGAGAAGTCCTCAGATGACATCTCAGAATTAGATAAAGGTGCCTAGTTGCTGTAAAGAAAAAGGTAAATTTGACTGTCGACTTGCCTATCTGGAAATGTTCTTTCCGTTGAAGAAGGATATGGAAAGTTGTGTGCGTGGATGAGTATGTGTGCGCATGGAAGAACAACCCAACTTTTGTCTTGGCCAGGGGGCAGCAGGGCTTGAGAAGTATGAAAAAGTGGATATGTTTAATCCATAACAGCACACACAGCATATCTATAGATTTTTTTTCAATTTTATACATTGGTGAGCTACAGGGTGTACAGGCTTTCGTTACAGCCCGGCATTAACACACTTGCTTTGTCCAATCTTGATAAATAGAAACTTGGTGGAATCAGTTATGGTAGTGTTGGGCAAGAACACAAACTTTTTCTGATACCAGGGTTGACCAACACTAAACATGTGGATCCTATACCAGCAGGCTTTGTCCATCAGATGGCAGCACTGAGTAATGCTACAACGGATGACTCCATACTGTCCAGTTCTAACAGGTATGAAACAGAAATGATTCATACATGATTCATATATTTTGAATCATGAAAGTGTTATGAACATGTTGATAATAAGAATAAGTGTTTGGGTGTGCAGAATCTTTCCAGTGTATCCAATGTTGGAAAACAACACCTTACACTTCGAAGACCTATATGGTGTTGCAGAGTAAATCTGGACATCGTTTTTCCACTAAGTCCAACCACCAATATAGGTTACCATTCTAAAGGAGATTTGTTGTTTTTAAACCATGTGAAGAACTTCCTCAACAACCATCCATGGTCTTCACATTCCCTATCATACACGTGGAGCATTGATGAAACACCCACGTACTGGAGAAACAGTTGGGAGTGTCCTTTATCTGGGAGTCTACAAGACCAAGAGATTTGCTTTGTCTCCCAGTAGATTAGGTGGTGTCCGGACACACACACACACACACACACACACACACACACACCGAGTACAAGGACAAGATGTCAAGAGATCAACAGAAAAGAGGAAAGAAAGAGAAAAGACAGATAGAAAGAGAGTATATGAGAGCGGTGCTCCGGCGGTCAGTATGGGGTGATAGTGATGTCCTTGGCAGCCCTCTGTCTTATTTATCGGACGTTTGTTGCTCTTGACATTTATCATGGCTGCAAGCACTGTGGACTCCATGCGAACGCCACTGAAGCATTCAATACCAAGGGCCTCCTGGCCTCCCCCATGCAGCTCCCCGACGCCTCAGGATCATCACAAGTCTAAATCACTGGACTGAGTGACGTTCCCTGGACCCAGAAGAGAGCAGAGGGAGGGAAGGCCAAGAAAGCAAGAGAAAGGGAGAGAGCGCGATCAAGTGTTTACCCTGGGGATAAGGCCAACCAATCCAGACCTCTTTGTTAATTGTCGGGTCCATTTGATACAAATATCAGTGACCATGAAGGCAGCATTCAGTCAGAGTAAATGCCTTTCAGAGGACAGGGGGACCTATATATTGTGATCAAAATATGGCCAGAGATCTGCCGCAGGGTACTCCAGCCCTGCTGATGGATGTAATTCAATGACAAGAAGGGACATTTTCCTCTCACTAAAGACACATGACATACGGGTGTGTCTGTGTGGTACGCCAAGCTGGCAGCAATCGGACGCATCTGGTTTTCAGGGGAAATGGAAGTCGTCAAGCTCCGAACGTGAACGAGGCAAGAATCCATGTGAACTCCACCTCTTCATTTACTAGATTGGTTGGACAGTGCAGAAGAAAACCTCCCACAACCGTTAATTTTATTTAGATGTTTTTATGGACTAGTATCAAGTGGTTCGTGTTTCATGGGTTTCTTTCAGACCTGCTATGTTAGGTTAATGCTTGACTAAAGATAGTTAAACACACGTAACACTACACAACCTTATTGCTGTTCTCCACTTAGCTGTTGCTGTAATAGCCTCTACAAGGTATGGTAGATAAATGGCATTTTAAACATATAAACATTAATATATACTATTATACATTATCAATTGGCCAGCATGAAAAATAATATTAGCTATCCTGCTTGATCTGACTGCTTCTTCTTGGATTAGGTGCAAAAGAAGACTTTGTCAGACACTTTCTACTCCTTGTTCTTTTAACAGACATTGCTACTCCTGCTGAAGCTCAGTACGCACATTTTTCTAAGCATATGTGGTAGACACATCAAGATAGGAGATGTCACACATGTGCTGACCAAGGTCGTTTTTTTCCACTTCCATTCAATTATAACACTTGCGAGCATCATCAGTTTGCAATAGCATTTCTATTTTTCAACACTGGGGTTGGAAACATAATCACTGACCTGACTTATTTAATCTGTTGATGATATTTTCCTTGATGGAAATGATTACAATGAAATCTTAACATGAAGCCTCAGCCAATTCTCTTTAAGATGAGAAAAATATTTTGATCTCAAATTGTGCCCTGCTTCTTCTCAAACAGCTGGGTTGGTTTAGTGTTTAAAACATCAACAGACACCAATGTGCCAATACGTTTCGCTATAATAACGATAAGCAGGGCTAGTTCAAACATTTGAAAACAATCTGTGGTCAGACAGAAATGCTAGATTGAAATGTTTATGAAATCTGTGCTTTTGAGTGAATATATTTTATTCAAAGCAGCCCATGGAGATTTATATTATAGCTTTTTGCTGATTCTTAAGTTATGCTGGTGGATAATGATATTTTGCATGTTTTCTTAATATGTCTAACAGGTGTGCAAATGGTATTGTCTGAATATTTTTACTGTAGATTTACAAAGTGGAATATTAAGTTGTACATGGTTTTTATTCTAGTATTTAATCAAGTGTTAAGAAAAAAAACAGTAGCCCAAAACTTGTGAAAAACTCAGATTTACGCACAAACAACCATTTATACTGTGTAGCTCACCACAGGATATTTTGAGGGTTCCAAGTCTGACCACTGTGGTCATCGTGAGACCCGTTTTCCAAAACACATACCAACATTTACTGTTAGGTGCCACGTGTGATGGCGACATTCCGAAAAGACATTCGACCAGTTGGTGTAAGGAAACGGTCATTGGGAATGTCGCACACGTCTACAACAATTACAGTGGACCTGTATAAATACAGCTTCCAAGAAGCTTCATTTCCCTTCTACCTCCGGTTTCCACGGTCCAGGGGACCCTAACCCAGCGGCTGATGGGTGGTCAACGAACGCGGAGTGGCTGCACTGTGCTGACGAGTCAACGCTGTCACAAGCTGAGGGGCAAAGTTTGTTGAGGCACATGCAGGCACTCAAAATGGGGCAACTTTCAGGACTTTTTAATTTGGTGGCTCCTCCTTGTTTGGTAGCTACACTCCACGCATCCCACGCCTGCGAACAGGCTGTAGAACGCTCAACAATGCTGTAACAATTCTGTGAAACACCACCCATGTGCAGATTAGCACAGCACTCTATACACTCTATTACGGTGGAACACCGCCCTTCGTGGTTCTGAACTAAATAATCTGAAGTGGACTGGAACATACTATGTGAACCACAGGGCAATCCTAAATGGTACCCAAATGTGTAGAACGCTATATAGGGAATGAGGTGTAATTATGGACTGGGTAACAGTAGATGATGTAATATTCGGTGGCATTTAATAGCAGCACAGGTTTGAGCATGGCGTGATGAATGTGCATATGGATCACACGTATCCCCCTGGGCTCTGATTGCCCAATATCCCCCCTACAGCAGCCACCAAATTATAAATCATCGCTCTCTCTCTCTCAATTCCATAAGTGATTCATGACTATTTATCAACGGTAATTTACAGAAGTGGTTTCGGATGCTTTTTACTTTGCTGAGAGGCAGTGATTTACAAACGAAGACGAAAGGGGAAAAAATGATACAGCTTTTTTCTAATCCTTGAGGGGTGGCAATGCAGCGAAGCAACCTGGAGGATAAATTAGGTAGCTGCTAAAGGATCATCGATTTAGATTCTTTATGCGTACAGAAGGCACAAAAAGAAGGCCATAGAGGCAGAAACATTCCAGTGAAATATTTTCAATAAAATATTATTGAGCCACTCCTGGAGAAACACAACATGTCAGTATAATGTTTTATTTGTATGTGTCCATTTTGTTAACAACTTGTGTCAGCCTTGGAGGTTTTCACTATGGACAATGGACTGGTTTATCATTTAACAAAGACAGATGTACAGAAGTAAAGTCATTTCGGTAGTGTTACAGTGCCTTAATGTTGTTTTGCTGCAGTAGATGCCTAGGGCATGTTGTTATGGAGGTTGCTGTATTTCCTGCTAAACAATGTGACAATTGACTTTAGTGAGAGTGCTGTACAAAATAAAAGTGCGCAAGATTTGATTACATGAAATCAAAATAGGTGTTCGAACAGGTGTCCGTGTGTGTGAGAAAGACAGTTCACGTGTGTGCGTCCAGACAAGCGTGTCCGCGTGTGTCCATGTGTACGTACGTGTCTGTGTGTCCTGTGGGCAACTAGCATCTATCGCTGCAAGCCGCAGATGCTAACGATCTCTGCAACAATTTCTGTGTCAACGTGACGGCGAATAAGTCAGCCGCTGTCCTCTTCCTCACCTCTCAATCACAGTCACAGCAGAGGTCAGGGGAAATTAGAGGGACATGTGAAAATGACTCCTGAATCAAGTCCCAAGGCCGGAGGCACTTCACGTGATGAGGCAAGGCAATCTGGTGTTATTAGGCTATGGCCATTATTTCCCATGAACAATGAACCTACACAACCAGTTGACTTTTCCCTTTCCTCTAAAGCTAGGAGGAGTGGGAAGGAAGGGTGGGCAAGAAGTATGTTTTGTCTCCTTAGGGGTCTCTCTCTCTTCAATTATCCCTCCTTTCTCTCTCTCTGAGTGGTGTAATTCCAGCACACCCTGGGTGAATTAATTAATTACATAGCTGGCTGGGTATCAAAGGTAAATATGATTTAATTATATTCCCTGCATCTTTGTTAAGAGGCCAACTGTCAGGCTGTGGTAAGTGGGCTGTGGCACTGTGACACCCCAGGCGTGCGTGTGTGTGTGTGTGTGTGTGTGTGTGTAGGGGCCGGGGGGCTCGTGTGTGTGTGTGAGCTGATGTGCTTGTGAGCACTTGCATTCGTGTGTGTATGTTTGTGGGTTTGCGTACACATGTTGGTGCAACAAGCTATTAGGATTCATATGGGAAAAGGCTAGAATAATGAGTAGGGTATTTTTAACTAAACATGGACCCGGTGCAATAGAACCAGCGCATCAGCACTACTCCTCTGTAATGCTAAGAGCGGAGAAGGGCAAGGAGGGTACCGTTAGATTTAGGTGTGAATTACAACTTAACGTTTTCGTTCAGAGAAGCAGCTCTACTAGAGCTCGCTGTCGCTCCGACTGGCCAGTTTTTAAGAAACATACAAGTTGTACTCACCTCGACAAACATCTAATGCCGATGTGGATCTGGTATGAAGAAATTGGTGCGACCAATGCTCAATGAAATACTATGGGAGATTACACTAGTACATGGAGACAGGAAAAATTCCCAGGTTTCCCTGGCGAGCCCAGCTTGGCAGATTTACCTCTCTACGAGGTAGTAACCAACGCATGTGGCTTAGCCAGCCAGTCAAACATAAGAACAAAAAAGAAAACAAATGCTGCTAACTACTGAATTACAGATAAACAGTTACTGGATACATAACTGGCTAGTCATCAGAAGTTTTCACATATTTCTTTGGAACATACTGATGTACACATTAGTTTCCAATACCTTTTGCTAATTTGCTGGTTTTGGAGCAATATTTATATGGGAAATGAAACAAGTGACTGAGAACCACATTACCCCGGCAGAGCAAAGTGTTCTGAGAATGTCACCAACCACAGCCTGTTTATAGAACACCGATAAGCCATGTGTCGGCCAAACGAGGTAAACCAAGCATAATTGGAAGCCCATTACCTAATAGAAGAACGGGTGCCTTTTGTTTTAACCGTGTTATAATCCGTGAGAGCAGCGCTTCTCCCCCCCAGACTAGTAAACCTGAATCAAACAGACAGGGCTCAATAATTATAATGTTCTGGATCCTTCTGAGGGGCGAAGAAAATCAATAGACTAAGGACAAAGAACCTATAGCCCATCACTTAATTCTCTTATCACTGTGATTTAGGAGAAGAGGAGGATGTTAAAGAACTGTAAATCTTTATCTATGACTTTGAGCATGCTTTATGGCGGCTCTAACAGCGTCCAGGAGACAGAACGTCCATACCTTCTGCGGGACACACAATTTATAGCTTTATTAGCCTTTGTCTTAAAGAGCAGGGAGACATACCAGGGAGAAAAGAGATAACCGCGTGGGGGGGTGAGGGTGGGGTGGAGGGGAGACAGAAAGAGAGAGAGAGAATTGGATGTCATCGTCATCAGGGACATATCACTGTGACAAGTTTACCGCTCCTTACACACTGAAAATAAAAAATAAAATATGTTAAAATGATATTCCGATTCATCTGCATTCACAGTCACCACTCTCCCCTTCTATTCCCTTTCCATAGACCTGGGGTCTAGGAGGCACTCGCTATGTCGCCTTGGAACTGACATGGAGCCCCCTGTTGCTGGTCATAGTAACACTGTTTTTAGGGAGCCAATGTGAGAATCCTTTTGTTGCTTCCCAACAGTCTTTTTTTAACGATTCTGTTCATACCTGGGGCAGGACCATAGCCACTCATCACAGACACTGTTTATAGACCTCAGTGGTCAGGAATGTGCTCCACAGACCTCAGGAGATTGACGTTTGACAATTAAGATTTTCTCCTGTTTACACACAAAAGAAATCTCTCCGTCTTGTTCTTCTACACAAAACTAAAATCTTGTAAAAACCATCCTAGAGGTCAGAGGCAAGCCTGATGAAAGCAGGAAGTGATAAAGGGATGGGGGGAGGGATCTCTGTTCACCACAGAGTCATGAGTTTGCTAAAGTTGGCAGATGTTTCCTCATATTTGTCTGGCCATGCCCTGACAAGACCCTCATTGTTTCTGTTGATAAGGCCAGAGTATCCTACAGAGTTTCTGTTCATGACTGGATGCAAAAGGCCTTGTTACTTTCTGGTCCTGTGAAATAGTGTGTCTGGAGATAACACACAATGCTGCAAGGACAGGGTAAAGATGAGAAATGATCACTTTCACTACAGTTGAACATAACTACTATACAACAGATGTGAAATTATGGCAATAATTTAAGACAGCTGCTAAGAACAACTGTCATTAGATTGTCCTTAACACTCTGAATCAACGTGTAAAAACACCCGGCACAGAAATAGCCACTGCATAACAGAATAAGAGTAGGAGGACTTTGCAAAGGTTATTGCGTACAAGAACAAAATAGAAAGCATATGCTTCTTATTTTTCATAACTGTTCAACAATGTGACAGCATAGTGGCTGTTTGTTTTACTTAGATGATTAAACAACGAAATAATAAGTGTCCTGTAATGTTGGTTTGATAACTTGTGGTCAGCAGCTGTTGAGCCAGCGTGGATGCAGGCCAGAAACTGATTGTGCTCTAGAGTTTTCAGGACAGGAAAAAATGAAAACAAAAGCATCTTAGAGATAGGGTGTGTCAGGATGACAGAGAAGTATGGATCAACCAGTGTTGTCTTGCTCACAACTACAGTATACTGGACTATAACGATATGGTCTGTGGTCAACAGTATACTGGACTATAACGATATGGTCTGTGGTCAACAGTATACTGGACTATAACGATATGGTCGGGGGTCTACAGACCATACTGGACTATAATGATATGGTCTGTGGTCTACAGACCATACTGGATTATAATGATATGGTCTGTGGTCTACAGACCATACTGGACTGTAATGATATGGTCTGTGGTCTACAGAACATAATGGACTATAACGATATGGTCTGTGGTCTACAGACCCTACTGGACAATAAAGATATGTTCTGTGGTCTACAGACCATACTGTAATGATAATACTGGACTGAGAGAAGCAGCATCAAGAACTGACAGATATATTTAAGACACTTTAAGAGATTAGTTATTTCTGAACTATAGAGAAATTGCCCAGGGTTGCATATTACGGCCATTTATCGTATGTTCTGGAAACAACCAAAGATTTTTCCAAAAGCAGAGTCTTTAGCCTACAGTATCTCAGGCCTGGATGTCAGTGGAGGGAAAGAGACTGAGAGAAGAAGGGACCGTCAGTGCCTGGTAGCTCCCCCTGTAGCCTGGGAATACATTAATGTCTCCACTGTGAAATAATTACTCACTACACTAGGCCAATGTGACACTCGCGATAAATTAAAGTCCCTGTTAAGTTTTAAAGGCAAATGCATATTGTAGCCATCACTTTGTGTCTACCCTGTCCCCTCGTGTAGATAATTTGTTGTAACAATGTGTTAGCCACAACATAGTGACTGGACCTTATAGCAGCTGAGCTAACTACAGCCCAGTGAGCAATTTGCCAATAAAGGAAGAAGAAGAAAAACTGAAAAAACAACTGGAGATAGATTGGAATACTACTGCAGCACATGTGTCCTCACAATTAATAAATTCCACTCCATCAAGCAGTAATTTAATTATGAATTATGGATACATCTGCCATGAATCATTTGTGTGCTTTATTAGCTAATTTGGAGCAGGCTAGAATCTCTGCATACCATGGAGATTTAAATGAATGCACTTTTGAATTCCAGGCTGTATGGGAAGCGGAATAGTTAGTGACCTAAAACAAAGAGACTGTAAAGCCCCCAGTTGCTAATGGCTATAAAATAAAATGTAATCATGATTTAATAATTGACAAATTAAGCCTGAGGGAGGTGTAGTCTTCCTTTCTCTTCATTTGTTTTGGCAATTACTTTGTGAGCCATATATTCTGTTTTTCAAACTGCTGAGTGTCCTAAAGAAGTAATAATTTTTTAGTCAAACATTCATAAAACCTGACCAAACACATTAAAACAACCTGCGCCAGAGGTTGATTTGTCTAAAGCACCAGATCTAATGCCACTAATTTTCTAACACATCCAGGCGTGTGGCTGATGCAAGTAAATTACACAACTTTCTCCACTGTATGCCTCTTTCAGTATCAAGGCAGATCGGTGGAAACATTTAGGGTTGCGTACTTTGTATATGCACTGTGGTTGACAGACACCTCTGGGGGACTTAATAGAGGATTGCCAAGTGTACGTGGGAGGTTTGTAGATTACTTCACTATGATCGAGTATAACCCCTGAACACCTTGGCCACACACACACATTCACACACTCACACACACGTATGTACAGACACTCACACACACGCGTGTACAGACACTCAAACACACGTTTGTACAGACACTCACACACACGCGTGTACAGACACTCAAACACACGTGTGTACAGACACTCACACACGCGTGTACAGACACTCACACACACACGTGTAAAGACACACACACGCATGTGTACAGACACATACACACACACACACACACACACACGTTTGTACAGACACTCACACACACGCGTGTACAGACACTCACACACACGCCTGTGTACAGACACTCACACACACGCGTGTACAGACACACTTTCCGAAAAAGGTGACAATGAACATCCTCACGAGGACATATGGAGCCTGACCTTACCTCGTTATCTGTATTAAGAGTTCAGGGCCAGGCTGGTTTAAGGGAGGTTCTAAATATATCCCCCGGGCCTCCTCTTTCTTCAACACTCCCAAATGATCATGTACAGTCCGGAAAAAGAGCTCAATGCTAGTATAGAGACATTACTTAGGGGTATCTGGGTGAGCAATCAGGGAGCCACACCAAGACTTCTTTATGAGAGGAGGTGCTGCACCTCGCTGGTCAGAGCTGCTCCCATTCCAACATGACTTCATTAGCAAAAATGCCATTGTTTTTATTTCTCACCCAAGCTGACATCTGACTCGTATTAGTTGCGTGTCGCTCAGTCGGTAAACTCACATCACTTCAATAAAGTACCACTATAATGGTGTACTTGGTTTAAGGGTTCTTTCATAGGAGGGAAAGTAGCTGAAAGACGTGTTGAGATACTGACAGATGAGACACGCAAAGTTATTCTCTTTCAACTTGTAATAATGTGTTTAGAATGATAATCTAAGTGTGTCAGGTGACAATGTAAGTTCAGGTTGGACATGTGTCTCAGAAGACATGATGACTGAGGCTGATGAAACAACGTGACAAACAAAGAAATACAGAGCATGAGGCAGGTGTGTGAGGGTGTGTGTGTGTTTGTGTCTGTGTGTGTGTGTGTGTGTGTGTGTCTGTATGTGTGTCTGTGCTGAAAGCAAGAGTTCCCTCCATGTTAGTGTCTGTCAGCTCTAAATGTTTGTGTGCGTGTTTGTGTGCAAATAGCTAGAAATACAGAGTAAGAAATATAGAGATAGAGGAAGGCAAAAAGAGCAATGCTGAGAGAGAGAAGTGGAGGAGAGAGAAAGAGAAAAGGGAGATCAATCAAGGGAGAGAGACACAGAGAGAGAGAGACACAGAAAGACAGAAGGCTCTGGTGCTGGGGACCAGGAGTGTATTTAGGCAGGAGACGTCTGTCAGACAGCTGCTGTCAGCCTGGTCTGTTTGATGCCATCATCTTGGCACAGGCCTGCCTGTCTGTCTCACAATATGGAGGCTATCAAAGCCTTGCTCACAGCTCACATAGACACAGGTAGAAAGGGAGGCAGAAAGGCTCCCCATTCACACCTAATAACCTTATTTTCTTAGTGCAGACAAATCCATCAAACTTACTCTAGTCTATTCCACAACTGAATGGTTATCTTCTGTAACCAATACAATAAAATATGTTTTTACTTCACTATTCAAACATTCAAACTATTGCTAACATAAACAAGCCTTCAGAACTTACAATACAATTAGAAAGTGGAGAAAGATGAGCCAAGTTTTTGATTGAACATGATGACTACATCGAGGGAATATGGTATTTGGAAAGATGTTGTGAGATCCGGGACATTAACAGAATTCAGATAAACAGAAGTCCTGGAAACCTCACTTCTCCAAAAAGCCTCACTTTTCCGAAAAGCCTCACTTCTCCTAAATGATGAGGTAATGTTTCTCTGTTCTGCATAGGGCACTTGGAGCTCCCACTTAAATAATTAGCAACTTTGAAAAGACCATGGTGCTTGGAACAAGGATCTACTCCGTTCCCACTTCCAGTTCGTGCTCAAAACCTTCCCTACTCCTTCAATGTGCCACCTCTGGTCTAATTATTAAACATTTTGTACCTAAAGTAGCCTTAATGCAAGGAAGGGCTGCTTTCTTGTTTCATGTGATGAAAAAGCTGAATTTGACAACCATTTTGATGGCCTTGTGACTTCATGATTGTTAAGTGCTTGTTGTTATAACAGTCTCAAGGGCATTTAAATAAGTTTAAGAGTTCTGATGCCAAGAATGCATTTTCTATCACTGCATTTTAACATACTATTTAGGAAATACATTAGTTTTCTCTAGTTTTCTAGTTTTCAATACTTGCATTAATGTTTTCGGGGCAAGGCCCATCTGCAAGGACCTTGTTCTCTGTGTGGCCTGAATAAAACAATGAATAAAAAGCATAATGAAATATCTAACAATATATATGACATTTTATGGATCTACTCTTTGGGAGTGAACTTGTTTAACACTTTCTCCATGGAATTTTTACCTTAACAGACTCTATTCAGTGGTTATATCAATTCCAAAATATTTGGTCACAAGCTTCCCTTGTCAAGGGTTTCCTAAAAACAAGGTGTATTTCAACAAACCCTATGGCTCATCATGCCTCACTCTCCACAAACGCCTTGTGAAAAGCATCTCTTCACTTTATTATTTTTGATTCTCTATATTCCTGACCAGAACATCATTTCCTCTTCCCAGTTTCCAGACCACTCTCCTGTCACTCATTCCTTACAGTTAGTCCCAACCTAAAAAGCAGGATGTTTCTGAAGCTATCCAGAAAACCAGATCATTGCTCTGTTCTTTCCTCAGAGCCCTGGATTGGAAAGAGGTTTCTGCCAATAAGGTCTTTCCATTTCCCCTGACATAGCCAGTCCTTCAGGTACATGATGGTCTACAATACCTCTGAACCTTTTTCTTTGTCTTTCTGTTTGGGTGTTTGACTATATAAACTGCTGTTTATATAGTCAACGTTTGACCTTGCAGCTCGTACTGGACTATTGAATTGATCACACATTAAACATTCAGTAAGTACCTAAAAGCTATTTGTTTTTGTCCGGTTATTGGCACGACTCCATACACAATTTGCATCCTTCTCAGAGGGACAAGACACACAAGCACTGTGGAATCGTTGATGCCATTTTAAAACAAAACCACAAAACAATACAATAAAAATTACTTGGGCAAATAAATGGAATTCACGATAACCCTGAGGTGGGATTTATGGAAGAAAATATGTTTGCCATAATGGATGCAGTTAGGCTCTTGGAGAGGCATCGCGAGACAGTCTAATAAACACACCAGGAGCACTACACTCAATGCACTTTCATCTCCCCCATTCAGCTTCACTAAGTGCCTAAATAATGTATTGCTTCTATAAGAGTGTGGCAACTTTGAAGCACTCTTTGGCAGAAATACATCCCCTTCCTTTGGGCAGGTGGCATTAACAATAAAATACGACTTGTATTAATATAGACTAAATTCAAATAACAACGTTTGAGCAGAAAGTGGTTAGCAGTATTAAAAATGTTCTGAGGGAAGAGAGGTCCCTGTGACTAAATCAGTGAATGGAGAAATGGAGGGAGTTATCTATCACAAATACACACTGTTCCCCCAACACCCGCTCCAATGTATCACCTCTGAATTACAGTAATATAAGTCTGATGGATGTTTGCTGAGCCAGGCTAGGCTGGGTGGGTGTATGCCCCAGACAGGATCCTCTGCGGCTGGGTAGCCGTGTGGAGACGTGGCCCCCAGTCTTGGAGGTCCACACTGTACCTAACCCAGCTCCCATGTGTTCCCCAGGCTAGTGTACCTTTCTCCATTCTTCTTCCCTTCCCTTTATACCTACAGTATATCCCTCCCTCCTCCTCCAAGCTCTCCCTGGCTCCCTCCAGTTATCCCCCCCTCCCTCTCTTTCCAGCCGGCTTGTTTGTAGAAGCGGTGGCGGCTGCGGGCAGTGTGGTGCTCTTGGGAGCCACTGGGGCCAGCAGGGAGAGCTGCTGATAAAGCAGCCAGCCATTCGTCAGCCCAGATGAAGGCAGTAAAGTTGACTGGAGGAGCCCAGCCATGGCCTCAGGTTGGCAGACATGCAACTCGGCCCTCTGAGGAGAGCTGTGACTAACGCAGAGCTACACGTGAACGCTCGTGAGCTCCTGGATGCAGGTACATGCACGAACACGCACGCACGCATACACACAAACACGCACACACGCGGCAACATCAATCCGCAAATCCATCATCCCAATTTCTCCCCAACGTGCTCCTAGTTTTCTAGTGGCTGCACACCACTCCTCTCGCGAAAAAAGTATATATTTATTTTCCTGATATTTTTTGTGAGCGAACACAAAAGAAATCACACCTCGCCTCCTCCCTGTCTTATGCCAAAATAATCAATGCTTTCCAGAGAGGGACTTGTGGTCCTGACGTGTGAGCAGAGAAGGCAGAGCGGAGAGAAACAAGGGAGGCGGATGCAGTTGACATAGCTGCAGGGCTCTCGTTGCTGCAGATAATAAGTGAGGAGCCGTCCTTGGATATGTTTTACAGCTATCAAGACTCATCATATTTGACATGCATTCTGGTGTTTGCACAGTCTATCTGCCGTGAAATCCTCTCCAGCTATATTCAGGGTGCAGTGAGCAAATACACATTACAACGGAGACTCCACAGCACGACGGATTTTGGTGTCTGAAAAGCGTTTTGAAAGGGAAACCTGCAACGCTCTCTTTCTCTCTCTCCCCCTGTCGCCGCTTTCTTTATCACTTCATCGTATTTCGTTCCCTCTCTCTTTCTTTCCCTCTCTTTGCCTCTCCTCTCCCTGCATGTCCCGTCTGTTCTCCAGCGCCCGGTTCTGTTCGGTGGTGGCGGTGTTAGCACCTGTCAGCTGACTGACTTCTTGTTCCAGGCGGCTTATAAAAAAGTCATGGCTGCCGGGCCTGAGAGGTTGCTTTCCCATCAATATGAATTCACCATGGTCTTCATGGAACATTAGCCCCAGCTCTGTTTTCACACAAAGAGCCCAGCCGCTCCCCTCCCCACTCCCTTCGCCTCGCAGATACACCCAGGAAATGAAGAGAGTAAATAGTCCTTTAAAATGTTCCATCCGCTCATGTGTGGAGCACTGGAGCTTAGACGCTTGTGTGAGCCAGAACATTTGTGTTTGATATGTTCTGTGCATCTCAAAAGAAAAAGCCCACTGCTCCTGTAGGAGGCATCTCCGAGTTAGGTTGCTTCCCAAAACAATGTTCTTAGATCATTCAGGTAAACCTTTGGATGTCAGTACCCTAACAAATACTAAAACAATGATATGCATTTAAAGCTTAACACAAACATCTGTCTAATATTGTCGTAATACAAGATATAAAGCATTGGTTTTGTCTGAAACCAGTGTTTTCTGAGATTTATTGCCACCTAATGAAAGTAAAAATATTCATACTGCTAATGTAAAAGTACGTTGTGTAGATCTTTTTTTTAACAAAGAATGAAACAAAGCACATTTCCTCACACAAAATGATACTGAAGATGCTTTGCAAGGTTTCCATGTTAAAGAAAACGTGCTCCATATCTTCCCGGCTGGGCTCATTAAGGAACTCACTTTCACTCTATCACTTTCTCTGTAATGCTCCGTCTTTCTTCCATTCTCTCTTCATCTCAATTTCCTCTTCATTTCTCCTCTGTCCCTCTCCTTTTAAAACATGTTGAAAGTCAATTATCTTCACCATTTGCCCCTGACACCATGGTGCTAATATGAGCTGCCGTTGACCTTATGGCAATGGGTCTGTGTGTCTCCATTCAGATCAAAGCATGGCGTCACACCATGATTGAATTAACTCTCAGTGTGCTGTGTGTCTGGCGATATTACACTGGGCACTCATGATATCTGATCACGTGCACAAAAGCGCACACACACACACACACACACACACACACACACACACACACAACCCCTGCAGCCACCCCTAAACCGCCAACAATCTCCGCTCCTCTCCAACATATCCTGAGGCCGTTCTGTCACACCCATGTGCACGCAAGCATGCACACGCACACGCACACACGCCTAACCTACATGCTCAGGGCTCCAATAAGTCATATCCTATGTTCCTCCATGACGAGCAGCCTGAAGAAACTCTTTCCCTACTTCTTCTCCATGTCTCTCATCTCTGCTCCCTCGGTCTCCGCCTCCATCCCATCAGTGAGTCCAGAGGCTCCGTCTCTGACAGAACTTATAATCAAGTCAATTAAGAGAGTCCAATGACCATGGCACATCGATCTGCATTCTAACATTTTCATTGGCACTTTTAGCGTGACGAGTTCATACAGTCATAAACTGTCCGGGAGGATTTTTTTTTTTGCTTGTGTATCGTAAAGATTTGCGAACTGACATGGAGGGGACATCTCTTTTTCCCCTAAAAACAATAGCTATTATCATTAGACATTCCTGCATCAGTTCCAACAATGCTCTCCAGACATTACTGATCCATCTCTACCTCGTAGAAACTTCAGCTGTGACTGACAGATTGACAAACACACACACACACACACACACACCCCAATGGCACTGCTATTCAGCCAGGGGCTTAGATCAGGCAGCCCCGAGAGTCGCTGCCTTCAAATCCGAGAGACTCAACAGCTAATTGTTTCTGAAAAAATGACATTGTGTCTTCCTGGGATCCGTGCTGAAGGTGTCAGCACCTCTGTGCCATCTCTCTCCTACCTAAGGTTTCACGGCGCCTCTGGTGCCCCCCGGCACACTGTTTGATGTTTCTGAGGATTGTCACCTCGTTGCGTGACTCCATGGAAATTGAAATTTGTATTTATTTACATGCCAGGTAATGGAAAAAATGCCCCAGTGATTTGAAAGTCAAACAACCCCACCTGCCACTCAAACCTGGCAGTCTGCGCTAGCAGATTCCCCACCATTGTTATAAAGGGTTAAGAGATACAAAGAAGGGATGATGGTGCTGTAAATTGAATTGGTTAATCCTTTTGCAATCCCACCCCACTATTTTCATAGCAGACTATCATTCCAGATTTTCCATGATTGAAAAGGAATGTTTTGGAAGATATTTTATTACATCTCAATCTAAATTGAGCTAACTCCTGGGGAGTGACCTAGATGTGAAACAGAGGTCCTTTGTGTAAGTCTGTGTGTGTGTGTGTGTCTCTGTATGCATTTGTACATGTGTATATTTCTGCATGTGTGTGCCTGTATGTATGGTTGTGCATTTTAGTGTGTGCTTTTTCACCATATGCACCCATGATGGTCTCCACCTGAGTGGGCCCCTACAACGGCAGGCCCCAGCCCAGGCCCCAGCCCAGGCCCCAGCCCAGGCCCCAGCCCAGGCCCCAGCCCAGGCCCCAGCCCAGGCCCCAGCCCAGGCCCCAGCCCAGGCCCCAGCCCAGGCCCCAGCCCAGGGCCCAGCCCAGGTCCGCTGCAGATACAGCCAGCAAGTCAGTTGGTGCAAATCAATGTCAGCCAGCCTGTCTCCAACCGTGTGTGGCGCAGAGGAATCTCTAAGCAGCCCTGTCATGTTAGGAGACATCAGCTGTCAAACGGAGGACAAATCTAAAGATGTCAATTGAAACCCCCATCAGAAAAAGGAAGAGAACATTTCTGTCAATCGCCTTGACATTCTGCTCCGCTATGATTAACATCACTTAGCATTCATGCATGCAGACCTTCCTGACTGCGGAGAGAGTGGTGTGTTAAATTCTAAACTGAATGCAGTAACCAAGCAATGCATCCCTGACATCCCATAACACGGGTCTGACTTATGATGCACTTGGCGTGGTGTTACAGGCACGTCAATACTAGAACGTAACGGCCCATCAGGTATAAGACGTTTCCTGATTATACAAACCAGAAGTAGTAGTCTGTCCTCTTTAGATTATTAGACAGGCTTCCGTGTCTCTGGGAGGACTCAAGATACACTAGACAATATTGCCACTTGCTGGTGAAATGCTGGTATTTCACCGCAGCCACTGCAAGAGACCGCAGAATTACAGTGTGTTATGTATAAAGCTTACATTGTTGCCCGTACCTTGCATAGGTCCTGCTTCTTTGGATTCCTGCATTTCTAGATTTAGCCTCTTATAACGTATGCTTGACCCCTCTGACGTCTCAAACTACAGCCTGTTACTTCTATCCAGCAACCAATGACAAGCGCACAACTTTTCTAAATGTTTTGCAGTCATTGCCAGCAACCTACTTGACCGTCTTTGTCCAAACTCCCTCCAGTTATGTTGCTAATCTAGATTTGGTATGATTGTAAATGTTTCCGTAGGCTGCGGCGAGTAATTGTAATCCTTTTTCAGAAGTGATACAGTGATATATAAGCTATGGGTAAACTTTCCCAATGTCCTCCTGTGCCACGTTTCTGTTAAAAAGGCGGTGTGAAGCACGTGATCTATAGAAAATGTCAGTGTTGCAAATGAATAAGCAAGTGATACATACCTTTCAGTTATTTAGCTAATGCTAATAGATAGCATCAGGACACCCAAATGACAGCACGCTACATTAGCATTTGACCTTTATACCAATGGGAAGATCAGGGGTTACTGACCATTCAGCAATAATTACAGCAACATCTGATCTCTTAATGCAGGTGCTAAACCCAGCTCAGGACACCTGAGCTGAGAAATGCTATGTCCCAAAGTACTACTAAAAGGCTGTCCAAAATTCCACTGCAATGGCAAGCGTGCTGATATTGTACATTGCCAAAATGCCATTGGCTATTAGAACATGAGTAGGCGGAGCTCATTACTATGTATTGGCGTGGAGTAGTTGAATTAAATAGCACCAAAAAGCACAAATGCATAAAAAAAGACAGGAGACAGTGTCATAGATACATTATCCGTGAAAAGAAGCAATACCCCTCAAAGAAAACCTTTAAATGGGAATTTGCATTTTATCAATGGCTGATTCATGGTATTTGTGTATAAAATGTGAATGTGTAAAGCAAGTTTGACTGAATCCCAGCATAACACATTATTCTTATATCCAATCTATGAATCTTCTCCTCCTGCTCATTAGTTTTGCCTGAAAGCATATGCTTCCTGCTCCCTATTCACTAATGTTACCTTCTGAAGATTGAAAAGGAAGTGTCTCCTAAAAAAATTGTTGTAAAACAAAACAGTTGGAACATGAATTCTTCGTCCATTGGCAACTTTTCCCTATGAGTAAAATAGGGACAGAGAGTGTGTACATGAGTCTTGATGTGAGTGTTTATATGTCTGGGTATTTTGCCTTCTGTGTGAGTTTTCTTTTAATGAATTGTACCACTACATCACTCGTGAAGAACCCTGCTGCAGATGGCATGCATCTTTACGTTCCTTAAAAAGACACAAAAAACAGCTGAGGGACCCATCCTGTCTGTAGAATGTGCCAGGCTACAGTAGGTACTTGGCAGAAGAAGCAAGAACAATTAGCGTCACATAAGCAAAGGCCCAGAGCAGTGGAGGAACCAGACAAAGGATGTTGGAAACTACAAGGCAACTCATTTTCACTGGGAAGACCTTAGAGAAGCTGAGCAGAGCTCCATGCCCACTCCAAGGCATCCATTACTCTTACTTTCCTTTTCTTTACTCATCACAACTCAGAGAGCTCTGGCATGTTTTTGTGGCGGGGAGGGTTTGCCCCAAAGACAGCTCAAGTCATGGCTCATTTAATTGACTAGAGCATCCCTAATTTGGGAATTGACAGAGGAAGACAGAGGAAGCTTGCTGTCCCCGGAGAAGCCTCCCGTCCTACGCACATCCCCCAAAACAAGATTTAAACAAACCCCTTTCCAAACCCAGTTCCCAATACACACATATAAGTAGCTGATATGAGAAGTTAAACGACGGTTGTTGTTTCAGAACAGTAATTTAGTAGCAGAACTAGTCATGGACCAAAAAAGGGAAACACAGGTGGAAGGCAGCAAAATAGTATGACTAACTTGACAAACAGATTATTAACTTGACTAACTATTACTACAGGATTATTTTCACTCTGAACCATTAATCAGCACTACAGTAACAACATCAAAGTCATTTGTGAAATCTTTATAATTTAATATTAAATGTAACATCAAACTAGATCATTGCTTGAATTGATTTAATGCACATTTAGAATGTGGGGAGGGGCCATAGATTTGTCTATTTGAGGCTTGTGTGTGTATGTGGGGCTGTAGTCAGTTTGGCTCCACAGGCATGTTCATGAGGCCTACGGCTCTAGGAAAGAAACCGTTCTTGTAGCGGGAGGTTTGGGTCCTGATAGACTTTAAACTTCTGTAGAGGAGAGTTCTGAATAGTCCATTTCCAGGGTGAGAGGGATCAACCCCAATCTTCGCTGCTCGCCTCTGTGTCCTGGAGTTGTGTAGGTCTTGGAGGGATGGCAGATTGCAGCCATGGATGGCAGATGTGCAGAGTGGATGATGTGCTGCAGCCTGCCCTTGTCCTTGGCAGTGGCTGCAGTGCACCGGAAGGTGATGAAGGAGGTCAGGATGGACTCTATGATGGCAGTGTAGAAGATATCAGGCTTGCTGCAGAAAAGTATAGCTAGCTAATATGAAACTGAAATAATTCATGCTTCATTTAAGCCCAGATGTATTGCATACTGTAATTATAAGCAAGCCAACTGCCGCCGTAAGCCAGCAGTAGATATATAACATGCGATTGCAGCAGTATCTAAATCAAAATGTTTGCAAACCTACAAGCCATTAAGTAGGTGATACATTGCTAGAAGATTATGCAATGCAACAATATCAATGTAACTTATGTGGCATTACAGGCTAGCACGTTAAGTAAAAAGTAAACGGTACAACACTATTAGCAAGCCGAGAATTGTTAACGAGTAGCTAGCTAGGACAACATAAGCCGCCGAGGCTGTCACTATTTAGCAAAGGGAAAATAAATACCTTTCAACAACTGTTAAGACTGCTAGGTAGAACAACATTGTCCAGTGAGGTTATCAGTATGGGCTGAGTTTTCAATACAGTGGCATACATCTGGGACAATAGTGTTCTTTATTCATTGTATCTATCAAAAAAGTCATGTTCCTAAGGATTGTAAATGCAGCTTTGCTATTTTATAATACATGTACAAATTGGCATAGATAGCAGTGAAGGAACTGGATTTTGACCGTTTTAAGATACATTTCAAGTAGTCCAATTAATGTAACCAATTAATTTAATATATAAAGAGAGCATTACAATTACAGTACAACTAAGAAAGATCGAAAGTTTGTCCCTGGAATGCCAACCTTTTTACAGGATGTAGTTGAAAAGTGTGTCGAGTATAGTTTATGTGGGAGCCTGTGGGCTTAGTCAAGGTAGAGCGTGTTCCTTTAATCACAAATAGGATTTCACAAACCTGGGGACAAAAATTAGGTTCAAGTAAAAAAAGGTTCACAATTTCTGGAAAACACTATGTAAGGAAAGTGTGTAACTCCCTCTAAGAGGACGGTGCTTCTATTGTGCGAGGTGAGGGCTTGATTTCCATGGGGGACACAAAGGATATGAAAATGTATGTACTTAAAAAGATTGTCTGCTATAAGATGTTAATGGAAAAGCGATCTTTTCAAACAAAGTACATACAGAGTGCTCAATATATTGAACTTTACCCTTAAATGTTTGTTCAGAACAAACACAAGAGAAAGCCAGTGGACTTTCCCATCCACCTTGAATAAACAAGAGACCTAGTCACACAATATACTGTCTTTCGTGTTCTCAGAATACACACATCTCGAATAATGGCTCCAGATAATAAGATGTATTTCTGGATTGGCCTTGTTCATGCACTAATAGGTATGTATTTGTTGTAATTTAGAATAATTGTTTGGTTACATTTGTTGGTTGTAGAATAGATTTTGGAGACACAGGCTCAATTGGATGTTGCATTTTTGATCATTCAGCAAGAAATATTTATTGTAAGAGAAACATTCCTGACATGTAGAATGAGTAATCACATCAGGTCTATTCATAACAAATTCATCTGCAATGGTCGAAAATGTTTTCAAACTGTATCAGGCATTTGTTAGCAAAATTAATTAGCCTATTAACTTGTTACTTCCTCACAGGTCAAGCAGGGCACTGGCTGTGCCTACCTGATATTCTCTGCTTTGCAACAATAACTAGCTCTGAAATGTTGTATTCTGATTGTGACAGCATATTCATTTTAACTAGTTGATGGCATATTCATTTAAATTAAAGATACTGTAGCGCACTAGGAATGGCTCCTACTCGCGCCTCTAAATGGGATGTCCCTATTTGGAGCAGTGGGTAGTGTGTCCGCCTGGGGAGCCGGAGGTTGTGGGTTCAAGACACTTCCCGCCAGACACTGCATTGGTGTTGGAAGTGGGATTGGCCCGGATTGCCATCGGAGAGGCATGTCTCTGTAAGGGGCTTTGTGTAGTGAAGTGTGATGACAGAATCTCCTGATTGGTGGGGGTAGTGTAGTGAGCTGGGAATGGCCACTAGTTGCCCCTCCAAACCCCTATTTGGAGCAGTGGGTAGTGTGTCCGCCTGGGGAGCTGAAGGTTGTGGGTTTGAGACACTGCCTGCCAGATGTTATAATATATTCTGAAATCATTATGTTTGTTGGGGTTCCAAACATGGCTTTGGAGTTTATAAACAAAATGACCTACAGTTGTATTAATATTTTTTGTATTAATATTCAGGAATAGGTTTTGCCCTATTGGGTAAAAGCCACAGTGAAGGGAAGAATGACCCTGTTCTGCAGTATGTGGTGAACAACTCCCTGAGAGAGCATCCTGTCCTCACCAAACTCAGACTGGTAAGACAAGACCAAATTTAAACCAGGGTTATGGTTGAGCCTAGGGTTAGAGTTGAACTAGGGTTAGGTTTGAGCCTAGATTTAGAGATGAACTAGGATATGGACATAAAATTAGGGTGAAACATGGATAACATTGGACTACAAGAACAAAGCTGTGTTCGGACTGGTATCAAAAGCAGTGGTGAGCTACCCAGAGTACAGGTTGCATAGGCTACTATAACCACTAGAGGTCAGCATATTACCATAAAAAACCCTCAAAGAAGCTTAATAATCTGCTGTCAAAAGTGCAGAGAATGATTCTTTGGTTACAGTATGAAATAGAAAATTAAACGGTTGATTTATTTTGTGTATATCATTAGAAATGTAGTAAATGTCATTTCTTATAAGTATCTTTTCTGTTGCAGAAAACCCTTGAGGACCCAGGGAGTCGTATGCTCGTTGCTAGTGAACAAGCACAACTGATGGCAAATCTGGCCAGATTGATCAATGCCAACAAAACCCTTGAAATTGGTATGAAATGATGAGACAGTGCTATTCCTGTTGAAAGATGTATTGCTGTGTGAGACGTATTGCGGTAACAGTTGTTCTCCCTTTCTAGGGATGTACACGGGGTATAACACTCTGAACATGGCCTTGGTTGTTCCACAGTCTGGGCATGTGGTAGCATGTGAAATTGACAGCAAATATGTGGCCTTCGCCAAGCCTTTCTTTGAGGAGGTCAGATTGTTGAGCAGTTAATATTCAAGTGATTTCCCATCTTCCGTCCTCTTCATTGAGGACATATATTATACCGATCAGCCATAACATTATGACCACCTGCCTAATATTGTGTGAGTCCCCATTTTGCCGCCAAAACAGTTCAGCCCATCAAGGCACCAACTCCACTAGACCTGAAGGTGTGCTGGGGTATCTGGCATCAAGACGTTAGCAGCAGATCATTTAAGTCCTGAAAGTTGCCAGGTGGGGCCTCTATGGATTGGAGCTGTTTGTCCAGCACATCCCACAGATGCTCGATTGGATTGAGATCTGGGAAATCTGGAGGCCAAGCCAACAACTTGAACTCGTTGTTGTGTTCCTCAAACCATTTTGCTTCGTGGCTTTCCTGCTGAAAGAGGCCAATGCCATCAGGGAATACTGTTGCCATGAAAGAGTGAACATGGTCTGCTACAATGCTCAGGCAGATGGTACGTGTCAAAGTAACATCCACATGAATGGCAGGACCTAAGGATTCCCAGCAGATCATTGCCCAAAGCATCACACTGCATCCACCGGCTTGTCTCCTTCCCATAGTGCATCCTGGTGCCATGTGTTCACCAGGAAAGCAACACACACACGCAAATGACCAACCAAGTGATGTATAAATAAACGTGACTCATCAGACCAAGCCACCTTCTTCCATTGCTCCGTGGTCCAGTTCAGATGCTCACATGCCCATTCTGGGTCCTTTCAGCAACAGATAGGGGTCAGCATGGGCATCCTGACTCTTCTGCAGCTACGCAGGCCCATATGCAACCAACAGCAATGCATTGAGTTCTGACACCTTTCTATCAGTAAGCATTCACTTTTTCAGCAGCTGGAGCTACAGTAGCTCGTCTGTTGGATCGGACCACACGGGCCAACCTTCACTCCTGAGATGCATCAGTGAGCCTTGGCCGCCCATGACCCTGACCCATGACCCTGTTCTAGGTTCACCGCTTTTCCTTCCTTGGACCACTTTTTATAGGTACTGACCACTGCAGACTGGGAACAACCCACAAGGGCTGCAGTTTTGGAGATGCTGTGACTCAGTCATCCAGTCATCACAATTTGCCCTTGTCAAAGTCCTTGCGCTTGCCCATTTTTCCTACTTCTAACACATCAACCATGAGAACAGAATGTTCACTTGCTGCCTAATATATCCCACCCACTGACAGGGGCCCTGACAACGAGCTTCTCAGTGTTTTTCACTTCACCTGTCAGTGGTCTTAATGTAATGGCTGATATACATATACAACTCTGGAACAAATTAAGAGACCAGTGCTCTTTTTTCTTTCCTTTCCAAAAAAGTTGAAGGGTAATAATTAAGAGACCACTGCAAATCGAACACTTCTGTTCCTCACTCAAAACCTTCCTTTGTAACTTTTTTGGAAAGAAAAAGGTGCATTGGTCTATAATTATTTTCTGAAGCTGTATATATATATATATATATATACACACAAACTGTGTAACTTACGCAACCTGTGATATAAACCCTTTCAACCCATTGATTTTATGACTTAGTCTCCTTTGCCGATGGCTTCCTTTCTCCACCCACACCCCTCGTAGTCTGACTGACAGAAGTCAGATATTTGCTGTACTGATGTTTTTGGACAAAAAGGTGCATAGCTAAGTTGCAAGGAATGTTGTTCTCCCTAAAGATGTTGATGGCCTACTCCAAACCCAACAGTGAAAATACTCACAATCACAATGCGGAATAATTACAGAGACAAGTGCTTTGTTTAGTCAGCTTCTAAACTTGATACAAATCAACATTTGATTGACTTTACCCCAATAAAGAAGCGTAACAATCAAAGACCGGCAACTAACCATCCTTAACATCCTTTTTTTCAGGCAAACGTCAAGGACAAAATAAATGTACATCTTCAAACTTGTCTAAAAACCCTGGGTAGGTGACATCAACAATGCCAAATAAGAGTATATTAAGGCACTGTTAAAATATTTTCTACTTATTTTTCTGTCATAGATGAGCTTATAGCTGCTGGGGAATCAGCCACCTACGACTTTGTGTTCATTGATGCAGATAAAAGAAACTATGACCAATATTATGAAAAGTCTCTTGACCTTGTAAGACAAGGGGGAATCATTGCCATCGATAATGTGAGTAGCTTGTGCACAAACCTTTCCTACAAAAAATGAACATGTACACTCCAGCATGCACAGTCCAGCATGCACACGTGATCAAGATGCATTTAAGATAGGCCTAGATTGAAAAGATGGAGACAGTATTTCCCAATCACCCCTGAACTCTGTTTGTGCCTCTGTCCTCACTTTTCTTGCCTTTTCCTCACAACACAGCAGGTTCACCTTGTTCATTTAATTAGCTATCAACAAAGGTGGTGTTAAAAGGAAGAGATAAATAATATTAATACACATTTCAAGAATTTATTTACAAACAGTCAGATGAGGTGAAGGGACAGCGGTTGTCTATTGGATCCCTTTACTCATCTGTCAATCTAACCATCTCACTCATTTCAGTCAATATGCCTTGCTTGATTCTATCCTCCACAGCTCCACTCACATCTAACACCCCTGTATCTCTGACCACCGCTCTCCTCCGTCCTCCCAGGTTCTGTGGAGTGGTAAAGTGGTGGACCCTTCTCCGGATGACTTGACATCTCAGGCTCTAGACAAGCTCAACAAGAAACTCCACACCGACCAGAGAATCGATCTGAGCATGCTCACTGTTGGGGATGGACTTACCTTGGCCATCAAACGCTAACTCATGCTGACTCATGTTGACCCATGCTGATTGTAGCTAAACCAATCGTAATTTGTTGCAGGTTCCCTAAACATGAACACCCAGCCTAAATAACTCATTTTCAGTAGGTACAATACATGTATTCATGTGAAATTTGCTTTTTAAACTCAAAATGGTTACCCATTGTCAGAGTCCGAGCTAAATCAGTGGCCTATGTACCAGACCAGGAGGTTCATTTGTTTGAAAATGTTTATAAGATGGGATATTCCCCATATATAAAGTTATTAAACAGCATTGTCATTACCATACATATTGATTATCAGTAGTCTTAATATCTGTAACTTTTACAAAAACAAACAACATAAATAGAATAATACATTGCATATAAAACCACACTGTGGCGTAAGTGTGATGAAAAAACGATGTGTTCATCTCATAAGTAAAATAATATGTGATGAGGATAGAGACTTCTGGGAACAGTGTCTGAGAATGTAGAACATTCGTTTTATGGCTAATGCGCAGCAGATGCGTGCTCACTGATGAAGATTTATGAAGTGCATAGTGGACTCTTAAAAACAATATCACTTCTAAATTGTTAGCTAAATCTCGTCATCATTTGGATGTCACCAGATTGATTTTAAACGCAGTGGAGCCTTACTAACGAGTTAAGACTGATAGCACTCCGCCAAAGTAGCTAATTACATTTGCTAGCTATTTTGACTGACTTTGCTATAATGACAACATTGCAATCTGTCTAAAGTTTGATGGCATGATGATAGCAACGTTTTCTAAGGAAAATGAAAATACTTAAGCAATGTCATTGTAATTCCAAGTCTTAGCCCCCAAATTGTGAATGTCAATATGCATGCAAATAAGTGACTGATGGAGGTGCAACACATATTGCATCACGGAACGAATCGTTCACCTGGAGGTCTGTTGATATAACTGAATCGATAAAACCAATCAATGTATTTGCACTTTGCAAAGGACCCGACATGGAAGGGACACCAACCATAGGAATTCCAATATGGAATTCCAATATCTCCATAAGAAGGGATTATAGTTATTTAATTTAACAGGATCTTGGTTTGTCCTTTGAAAAAGCAGGCAATGCCACATTCAGAGTTTGATACATATGTGAGATAGGGGGCAAGTTATTATGTTAATCATAGGAACGATAAAATATCAGTGCCAGCATTCATAGCGAACGTAGATACCGCTTTCCTAACAAAATGGTTATAGTAATACCTCTTAGAAGAAACATTTTGTAAAGTTCCAAACTATGGAGGTGCCTCCAGGCGTCTCTATATGCTTGGGGGTGATAATCAGGGCCTGCAGTTTTGGTTATCCCAATTAGAGGCAGCTGCACAGCGTTGCTTCTAACTGGGGATCCTATTTAAGTTTTGGCGTTTCTCCATTCTGTGTGGATCATTATTTTTATGTTCTGTGTGACACTATAGGTCTTGGTTGGTCACGCGCCTTTGATTTTGTCATTTTTGGAAGAAGACAGATAAAAGGAATGTGAGCGTGACCATTTTATTATGAGGCAATAGTACTTTTTAAACATAAATGTCGATCATGCCCATGTGATGTTGTGTTTCTGGGTATAATAATCACAAACAAAGTGCTATTGGGCATTTCTTTTGCCTCATACCATCACCCAATGCACCCATAAATATGTAACTAGAAATAATATGACGGTTAAACAGCATGTTCAAGATAATCCCTCATACAATGCCAACAAACATGGTTTCACCATTTGAGTAACAGATTACATGGCAACTGTACTATAAGCACTATTCTACATGCCAAGCAGGCTGCACCCATGTTGTTATCCCACTAAGGTTGGCAAATACATGAACATGACCATAAATTTACCAGTATGACAGGGTGATAAATAAGTAATCATCTTCTTTGCTGTGGCACACCTCAATGAATTGTGGTGCAAACAATTATCTTTAAAAGCCATGTAATTAGTTGGAATAAAGTCCCCTTGTGAGCAATTTGATATTATTAATATTTTTTGAAAAATATTACCTCAGCATTTACATTGTTTGAAAGTAATTTGAAATGACTGATCAACTTGACCCCAGTTTTCTTAGCAGTCAAGAAAAACTGTAAAATCTTGACTGAGAAATGGCATTAGCTATAACTATTACCTGGCTAGGGTCATTCTCAAATACAAGTTTCTAACGATAGTATTTGGCATGAAGTAAAATAAATTATTTACACTCAGCTGAAAAAGAGCAGCCCCATATCAAAATAGTATGTACAAAGTGAAGTCCCTGCTATAGGTCTATGCCACAGCTATTTACAACATTACAGTGAAAGAGAGGGACACAGAGAGTGGGACCAGTGAGGACTTGATTGGAATGCAGTCAAGCCTACAGCTGATTCTATATATTTTCAGCACTATGGACAGTTCCATTCTGCTGCGTGAGCGGACAGAGGGGGTATAAAAGATACGAGCAGCGCTATTAAGCCTGCACTCCAGTACGGCTGAGTCTAGTGAGGCGATATGAGCCACAGTATGGCGCACCCGTTGGGTTCTCCACCAAGGGGAAGTCAGGCAGAATATTCTCAATATCAACCGAAACTCATCGGATCTCTCTCGATGCCCAGGAAAGCTGTCTTTGAGTCAGCTGAGGACAGTGAATATACAAAGACGACGAAGAGGGAGTTTGCCTCAGTTTCAAGATCATCAGACGTCTTTCTAGATTTGCCAAATACATTAACCGGGGTGTTGACAAAAACAAATGAAAAAGAATTGCTCCATGGACTGAACGACCGTTTTGCAGGGTTTATAGAGAAGGTGCGTCACCTGGAGCATAAAAATGAATTGCTTGAGAAGGAAATTGAGGAAATTAAACAGAAGGCACAGACTCCTATGTCTCTAGCCCTGATGCACGAGCCGGAGCTCAGAGGTCTAAGAAAACAAGTTAAGGACATCACACTTGAGGCACGTCAGATCGAGATAGAACATCAGAGCCTGGAGGAAGACTTCTTCACCTTGAGAGACAAATATGAACAGGAGGCTCGGGACCGATCGAATGCAGAGAATTGCATCCTGGTGCTGAAAAAGGATGCCAATGAGGCATACCTGGGCAAACTTCAGCTGGACAAGAAAGCACAGGCTCTGGTGGAAGAGATCCACTTTCTGAAGAAGAACCATGAGGATGAGGTGTCAGAGATGGTGGCTCAGATCCAAGAGGCTCAGGTGACTGTTGAGGCACGCGGTTTTGGCAAACCTGACATCACCGCGGCTCTCCGGGACATCCGGATGCAGCTGGAAGGTCACACCGCCTCCGACATCCAGCAGGCCGAGGAAGGCTTCCGCGTCCAGTTTACCAAGTTAACCAAAGAGGCAGAAAGCAACAGAGAGGCACTGAAGAAGACCCAGCAGGAGATCCAGGAGAACAGAAGGCAACTCCAAGGGAAGAACACTGAACTGGACTGCGCAAAAGGAACGAAAGAAGCCTTGGAAAAACAAATACATGAGCTGGAGGAGCGTCACTATGAAGAAATGATTCATTATCAGGTAGGTGGTGGATATGTTTTTGCCTTTAAATAGTAGTTGTGCTCAGTTCAGAAATCATTCTAAATAGTTAAACAATTAAAATAGTTAATTAATTTTATCTTCTGTTGATAACCCCGATTCATATTTTTATTTGAAAATGTCAAACAAATTTGGCCCAAAACTGTTCTGTCAAGTAAGCAGTGTATTATGTTGAAAGCATACTATGTTTACTATGAATTACACTACTAGAATACTTTTTGGTGGAAATGTAAAATCTACCAAGGCCAAGCCATTTTAAAGCAAGAAGGATAACAATCCAGTGTCCTTGAACAGAGTTCATAGAGAAGGTGTGTCAAAAATGAATTGCTTGAGAAGGAAATTGAGGAAATTTACCCCATTGATTACTGTTAGTTTTCATGCTACAACCAAATGTGCCTAAATCCCAATGAATTTCAAAGGCCATTGACTTGAATTGTTATACTTTCGGTCATAACTTGAAATTCAATTAAAACTTTAAAATGTAGAGAATGGCCTAGTATTGATTGCTTTCAGCTTTTCTTATTACCAAACCCATTTCACTAATCTACAGGACAGGGTAGCTGATGTAGCATACAATACAGTTTATATTTGTGTACTTTGCTTTTCTCTGCAGGACACTGTCAGGCAGCTGGAGAATGAGCTGACCAATGCTAAACTAGACATGTCTGGCCATCTAAGAGAATACCAGGACCTGCTGAATGTCAAGATAGCTTTGGATGTGGAGATTCTCTCTTACAGGTAAGCTTCCTAAACTACCGCCCGGAAACAATTAAAAGTCAAAAAGTCAAAAATGACTTTTTTTGGGTGAGTAACAGAAAGGTTAAAATTAAGAGTCCACTGCAAATACTCAATACTGTAGTTGTGACAGTAATAACACATAACAGCCTCTCTGTCTCATTTAAATAGGAAACTCCTGGAGGCTGAGGAATCCCGTCTGTCCACCATGCCCTACATCTACCGGAAGTCACCTGTATACACCCTGCCTCGCCTGGCTAGGCATGGAGGCCCCACACGCAGGTCTGAACCCCAAAAGTTTGTAGAGGAGATCATAACTGAGACCACCACCGAGGTGGAAATGTCAGAGTTTGAAGAGACAGGTTCTAAGGAGATGGACAGAGTAGATGGACAGAGAGAAGAACAAGGAGAAGTGAAGCCAGAGATAAATAAAGCTGAAAGGAGGGTGGAAGAGGAGGATGAAGAGAAATGGGATGGGGGTAAAATGGCTTTCAAACAGGGAAAAGAGACTGAGGTAAATGGGGTTAGTCCTAGTGAAGGAGAAAATGGAGAGGATAAAGAAGACAGAAAAGAGGAAAAGGAGGATAAACCAGATACAATTAAAGTAAAAGTCAGCTCAGCTGAGGTCACCAGTCAGGGAGAGAAGGACAAACTGGATACATCCGATGAGCTGGACAGTGAGATAAAGGATGTGGGGAAGACAATGAAAATAGATGACAGCCCAAAACATAAGAAATCCCAAGATGTTCCCCTAGTGCTTGACTCCATACAAACCAAAACGTCACAGTCAGAGGATAGCAAAACAGAAATGGCAATAAAGGATCAACCACAGGTCTGCAAAGAGGACGTCCACAAAGAGCCAACAAAGGTGTCAGTGGAAGACAGAAAAGAAAAAAAAATTAAAGAGAAAGAAGAAGTTAATCTGCAGCACGCCCCAGCAATGGACCATGAACCTGATCAAAAGGTATGCAGGGAGTCAGGCCAACCTGAAGAGGAAGTGAGTCCTGGGTCAACTCAAGGGGAGGCTCTCCATGAGCCAACAGATAATGGCTTGGCAGAAATATTTTTAAAACCAGACCGAGTTATTATTCCCACGGACAAGACATACCCTAAACAGGACCATAGCATCCCCCCTATACAAGAAACATTAACCATCCCTCCAAAAGACACTCCAACCAAACCTTCTAAAACAACTACCCCTGAAGAAAAATATTCTGCCAAACCAGTCCCAAGCATCATTCCTGTAGAAGAAACATCTAAACTGGATACCCCAAATGAAGACAATTCCATCAAGCCAGACACCAAAATCCCTCTATCTGAAGAAACATCCAAACCAGAATTAACCTTCACTCCTAAAGAACAAATTTCACCAAAACCAGACCTAACTATCACCCCTGAAGAACAGATTCCATCCAAACCAGACCAAACCATCATCCCTAGAGATACGCCTGAAGAGACGTCCCCAAAAGCAGACCTAACTGTCACCCCTGAAGTACAAACTTCACCCAAACCAGATCAAACCATCATCCCTAAAGACATGCCTGAAAAGACTTCCCAAAAACCAGACCTAACTGTCACCCCTGAAGTACAAACTTCACCCAGGCCAGAACAAACCACCATTCCAAAAGATATGCCTGAAGAGATTTCCCAAAAACCAGACCACGTTATCACTGAAGAACAAACTTCACCGAAGCCAGATCACATCATCATCTCTAAAGATATGCCTGAAGAGATGTCCCCAAAACCAGACATACCTGTCACCCCTGAAGAACAAACTTCACCCAAGCCAGACCAAACCATCATCCCTAAAGATATGCCTGAAGAGACCTCCCCAAAACCAGACCTAACTGTCACCCCAGAAGAGCAAATGTCACCCAAAAAAGACCAAACCATCATCCCTAAAGACATGCCCGAAGGGACTTCCCCAAAACCAGAACTAACTGTCATCCATGAAGTACAAACTTTACCCAAACAAGACCAAACCATCATCCCTAAAGATATGCCTGAAGAGACCTCCCCAAAACCAGACCTAACTGTCACCCCTGAAGAACAAATGTCTCCCAAAAAAGACCAAACCATCATCCCTAAACACATGCCCGAAGGGACTTCCCCAAAAACAGAACTAACTGTCATCCATGAAGTACAAACTTTACCCAAACAAGACCAAACCATCATCCCTAAAGATATGCCTGAAGAGACTTCCCCAAAAGCAGACATAACTGTCACCCCTGAAGTACAAACTTCACCCAAACCAGACCAAACCATCCACTCTAAGGACATACCCGAAGAGACTTCCCCAAAACCAGACCTAACTGTCACCCCTGAAATGCAAACTTCACCCAAGCCAGACCAAACCATCATCCCTAAAGATATGCCTGAAGAGACTTCCCCAAAACCACACCTAACTGTCACCCCTGTAGAACAAATGTCACCCAAAAAAGACCAAACCATCATCACTAAACACATGCCCGAAGGGACTTCCACAATACCAGACATAACTGTCATCCATGAAGTACAAACGTTTCCCAAACAAGACCAAACCATCATCCCTAAAGATATTTCTGAGAAGACTTCCCCAAAACCAGACATAATTGTCAATCCAGAAGAACAAACCCCATCCAAACCAGACCAAACCATCATCTCTAAAGACATGCCTGAAAATACTTCCCAAAAACCAGACCTAACTGTCACCCCTGAAGTGGAAACTTCACCCAAGCCAGACCATACCATCATCCCTAAAGATATGCCTGAAGAGACCTCCCCAAAACCAGACTTAACTGTCACCCCTGAAGAAAAAATTTCACCCAAACCAGACCAAACCATCATCCCTAAACACATGCTCGAAGGGACTTCCCCAAAACCAGACCTAACTGTCATCCATGAAGTACAAACGTTACCCGAACAAGACCAAACCATCATCCCAAAAGATATACCTGAGAAGACTTTCCCAAAACCAGACCTAACTGTCAAACCAGAAGAACAAACCCCATCCAAACCAGACCAAACCATCATCTCTAAAAACATACCCGAAGAGACTTCCCCAAAACCAGACCTAACTGTCACCCCTGAAGTACAAACTTCACCCAAACCAGACCAAACCATCATCCCTAAAGAAATGCCTGAAAAGACTTCCCAAAAACCAGACCTAACTGCCACCCCTGAAGTACAAACTTCACCCAAGCCAGATCACATCATCATCCCTAAAGATATGTCAGAACAGACTTCCACAAAAGCAGACATAACCATCACCCCTGAAGAACAAACTTCACCCAAACCAGACCAAACCATCCTCTCTAAGGACATACCCGAAGAGACTTCCCCAAAACCAGACCTAACTGTTACCCCTGAAGTACAAACTTTACCCAAGCCAGACCAAACCACCATTCCAAAAGATATGCCTGAAGAGATTTCCCAAGAACCAGACCCCGTTATCACTGAAGAACAAACTTCACCCAAACCAGACCAAATCATCATCCCTAAAGACATGTCAGAAGAGACTTCCCCAAAAGCAGACCTAACTGTCACCCCTGAAGTACAAACTTCACCCAAACCAGACCAAACCATCATCTCTAAATACATACCCGAAGAGACTTCCCCAAAACCAGACATAACTGTCAAACCAGAAGAACAGACTCAATCCAAACCAGACCAAACCATCATCCCTAAAAACATACCCGAAGAGACTTCCCCAAAACCA
>JACXGJ010004639.1:0-43966 GCA_016801105.1 Esox niger
TTCATCAGGCCTGGTTGTCCTGAGGCATGGTCCAAGTATTCAGGTCTTTCTAAGATTCAAACGGACATGAGAAAAATGGGTCTTGCTTGGATCCAAAAACATACCTCATGTATACAAATGCAACATAAAACTAGGGACTGAGACAGTGTTTAGGAGACACTGTGGCCGATATGAAGACAACACAAACTTTTTGCGGGTTTCACATTTAGATTTCCAGCAGATGAAAATTTCCACAGCCAAAATGTAAGGTGGGAAGAATGGCAAATAAATAAATGAAAAGAACGCAGAGAAGCTTTATTGAGGAAAAGATAACAAGGTTGATGAGAATTCCAAGTTGTGCCAAGGGATCGGATGGCTTTAACTTTGCACAAGCTGTGAAGCCCTTCCATTCAATGAAGTCGCGCTGCAATTAAACAGGAATTTGACAAATGCTGACTTTGGATAGACCAGTCTATTAGAAAAACATTTTAAAACTAATTGCTTATTAATTTAGCTTATTTTCTAATTATTTCATTTGATGGGCTTGGAATGTAAAGAGACATACATTTAATGTAGGCTAATATCTTTATTTAAAAAATGGCAAGGCAAATAAATATTTTCTTTGTAGCCTACATTAACAGCCATATTGGCCTAAAAAAAAGTCTAGTGTAAACTCTGTGCAAGAAATAATTCCACCCAGTTTGCAAAGAGCCAGACTAAAGGGACACCAATCATGTCAAATAACCCTGAAAAAGTATTGAGTATAGCCCACAGATGTCACTCCCATTGCATGAGAGTTAAGGACCGCATGGGGTGACACTAGTATGCCAGTGACTCTGCCCTAGAATGGCATTAGAGAGAGTATATCCAGGTGGAGAGGGGAGCACAGACAGCAAGAATGGTTTGTAAAATCAGAGCCTTGCTGTTCACCTTCACACCCCCAAATCAAATGTAATGATGGATCCTACTGAAGAGATGAGTCTTCAGTAAACACGTAAAGGTTGAGAATGAGTCTGCGTCTCTCTCATTATTTGGCATGTCATTCCACAACAATGGAGTTCAACGGGTGAGTGCTCTGCCGCCAGTTGTTTGTTTAGAAATTCTGGACACAGTAAAGAGGCCTGCATCTCGTCACCATAGTGTACGTGTAAGTGCATACTGTACGTCAGAAGCTACTCAAGCAAATACATAGCAGCAACTCCATCTAATGCTTTGTAGCATAAAAGCTTTTTAAAAAGTAACATAAACTAGATGTGATTGGCCGTTCTGTTATCCAGCAAAAAATTAAGTAAAAAGAAGAGGTGATGCAACACAGTGGTTAAACATGGCCCTGTCCAAACTTATTTTTAAATGAGTTGCTGGCATTAAATTCAAAGTGGAAATATCTTTCTCAGTTGTAAAATCTGATATTTTTTTCTATTTAATATAGGGTTTAAATGATTTTGCACATCATTGCATTCTGTATTTCTTTACATTTTACACAGCATCACAACTTTTTGGGAAACTGGGTTGTATTTGTTTTGTTTTAGTTAAGATTTAAGAAATATTGCACTAATTTAGCAGCAGAGAAAAGAGCTATGCAACAGTCAAATCTAGAAGTAACAAAAGCATGAATTTGCTGTTCTGTATAATTCTTTGACACAAAGTTTATAAATTTTGAAGAGTTCCAATGCTCTTCAAACATATGTTCATCAACATAAAGATCAGGGTCAAGGGAGAATTGTAAAGGGAGATGACCGTCAAAGTCAATTCTGAGATCTGAAAGCAAATAGCTTTCTTTTGGCTTTAAGTGAGCCTTTCAGTTTTATCATAGCTCAAAAATGTTAAGAAATGTCTGAAACCCAGTTTTCCAGGGTGGGCAATTCTGGGGCATCAACCGTGCTTAATTGAAAACTGTTTCTCATTTGCATTACTGTAAAAATTTACTTTGTTTTGGATTACATCACCAAGGGGCATAAACTGAACCCAAAAGTAGTTTTATATCCAAGCCTTGAGGCAACAATGTGCAGAACCTTCTTAAGTTTCATTGTGGAATAATAGTGAAGACCTCAAAATGAAGAAATAACAAATGGAATTAAGTGTTCTTGGCACACTCTGCATTCTCTCAAACAGCTTCCTCAAGTATTCAGTTGGAATATTGAAGTCACCAAACACATCTGCCAGGACTATAAGTTCCAATATGAATTCTTGAAACTCACTGAGGAATGTGGTGTATGGCCCAGGGGGCGAGTACATAGTGGCATGAAAAGTAATTGCCCAATATTTTGTGGAAATTGACTTTCTGGCCCAAGAAATCAGATATATTTGAGAATTAATGTAACCACACCCATCTATTAGGAAATATTGAAGGGCGTCCTCTGTTTTGTCATATCTAATGGGCATAATAAGCAACTTTATCCATGTTAATTATTCAGAACTGTCGGAGACAGACAGCAATCATTTCAATCATTTCTGGAATGATTGGCTGCCATATCCTGTAGCAACAGCTTGACTAAAAACAAGACATCATCACTTCCTGGATAACGGCAAGACAGGCTAGAGGAGTAAGAGACTGAGAGAGGAAAATAACATTATCACATCCTGCACCTTATCAGGACAGAAGGAGAGAGAAGAGTGTGGGAGACAGCAGGACACCAGAGCAAACCTGTTCCATTTCCCACACTGCTTGGCTTTGGACCCATAACACACTTACTGGCATCAGCAGAAAGGAACTGCATCCAATCTATAAAAAGGATATGCAGACAGGACTGAGGGAGAGAAAGGGATATGAATTCAGGCTGGTGAATTGAAACGACAATCGCAATACTATATCACAATACGTAGATGCTGATACAATATGTATTGTGATTCTCGCGATATTCACAATCCTTTTCTGATTTGATACTGTCATTATTGTTGTCATTTTAAAGTCTAGAATTGAAAATGACAACATATATATGTATATGATCATATATACACCATTCAACACTGACAGATGCAGTGAATAACACTGATAATCTCATGATCATGGCACCTATCAGTGGTTGGGCAGCAAGTGAACATTCTGTCCTCAAAGTTGATGTGTTAGAAGCAGGAAAATAGCAAGTGTAAAGATCTGAGCAACTTAGACAAGGGCCAAATTGTGATGGCTAGACGACTGGGTCAGAGCATCTCCAAAACTGCGGCCCTCGTGGGGTGTTCCTGGTCTGCAGTGGTCAGTTCCTATCAAAAGTGGTTCAAGGAAGTAAAAGCAGTGAACGGGTGACATGGTCATGGTTGGCAATTCAGACTGATGAACGTGGGGAGCGATGGCTGGCCAGTGTTGTCCGATCCAACAGATGAGCTACTACAGCTCAAACTGATGAAAAAGTAAATGCTGGTACTTACAGAACGATATCTGAACACACAGTGTATTGCAGCTGGTTGCCTATGGGGCTGTGTAGCTGCAAACTAGTCAGGGTGCCCATGCTGACCCCTGTCCACTGCCTAGAGTGCCAAAAAAGGGCATGCATCAAAACTGGACAGCGCAGCAAACGAAGAAGGTGGCCTGGTCTGATGAATTATGTTTTCTTTTACGTCACATAGATGGCCAGGTGTGTGTGCGTCGCTTACCTGGAGAACACATGGCACCACAATGCACTATGGGAAGGAGGCAAGCCGGCAGAGGCAGTGTGATGCTTTGGGCAATGTTCTGCTGAGAAACATTGGGTCATGCTATTCATGTGGATGTTACTTTGACACATACAACCTAAGCGTTGTTGCAGACCATGTGAACCCTTTCATGGCAACAGAACTCCCTGATTGTATTGGCCTGTTTAAGCAGGATAATGCAGCCTGCCCCAAAGCAAAACTGGTTCAGGAATGGTTTGAGGAACACAACAACGAGTTTAAGGCATTGACTTGGCCTCCAAATTCCCCAGATCTCAATCCAGTCAAGCATGTGGGATGCGCTGGACAAACAAGTCCGATCCATGGAGGCCCCACCTCGATCCCACTTAAAGGATCTGCCTTGGTGCCAGATACCACAGCACACCTTCACAGGTCTAGCGGAGTCCTTGCCTGCTATATTTCAAATTCAATCTCAAAGAAATGGTTGCACAAAATCATTGTTTTACAAGGGCAACCTTAGCCTCCCCTCTTGAATCCAATTGAAAATTTGTGGTCTGAATGGAAGTGGACAGTGTACAAGCAAAAACCTAAAACTATCAAAAATCTTGTAATGTAAAAGTAATGTGATGCACAGAGGACTGGTCCAAAATCCCTCCAAAAGTGTCTGCCAATACTGTGAGGCTTTACAGTATGAGGCTCAGTACTATTGTCCACTCCAGTCAAGGCTTCACAAAATATTCATTGTAATGGTGCCAATACTTCTGAAACCTTTAATAGAGAAAGAATTAATACTCAAAAAAATATTTAGTGTTTGAAAAAATATTGTCTGGTAATGAGAGTCCAAAATATAACTTATTTCATTTTGTGTGTTTTATTTTTTGCATTCATTTCTGTTCAATTTCAGGAATGGTGCCAATACTTTAATTAGTTGATATCTGTTAGTTTGTTGATATCTGTTTGAAACGAAACATCCAAACAAGGAAAAAATAACTATTCTTATAGAAGTTTCTATAAGATCCTGAATTCCTAAATGATTCAGTTTGTCACCTCACCAAGCTGCTTGGTGAGGGTTTTGTAGCCCATTTCAGATTCAGTGCAGGTGTACAATCTTGTCCCTGACATCCTTGGACAGCTCTTTGGTCTTGGAAATGGGGGAGAGTTTGGAATCTGATTCATTGATTGCTTCTGTGGACAAGTATCTTTTATACAGGTGACAAACTGAGATTAGGAGCACTCCCTTTAAAAATGTGCTCCTAATCTCAGCTCATTACTTGTATGAAAGTCAACTGGGAGCCAGATATCTTTCTGATTGAGAGAGGATCAAATACTTATTTTGCTAATTAAAATGCAAATCAATTTAGAAATGCATTTGATATGCATTTTTCTAGATTCTGTTTTTGTTATTCTGTCTCTCACTGTTCAATTAAACCTACCATTAAAATTATAGACTGGTCACTTCTGTGTCATTGAACGAATGTACAGAATCAGCAGGGGATCTATGTTTTTCCCTCGCTATATATATATACATATATACATACGTGTGTGTGTGTGTGTGTGTGTGTGTGTGGGTGTGTGTGTGTCTATCGAAAGAGAGATAATCAATTTAAATAAACAAATAACATAAAATTGTTTATAGTTTAGGAGTAAATTACCATAATCTGGAGTGCCTGTGACTCCAGCCTAGCCTGTCCTGTCCCTGCCAACCCCTTAAATAATCAAAAGGCTCTGTAATTAAAAACTTAATTTTCGCATAATTTGTATATAACACTGCTATTGAAATTCAGGTGGCAATTCACCTGCTCAGCCAGGCAGAAAGTGACCCGAAGAGAGTAACTGAGAGAGAAAGGGGTATAAAGAGAAAGGAAAGGGTAGAGAAGAGAGAGGGTACAGAGCAAAATAGAGAAAGAAGAGCAACAGAGAAAAAAAGGAATAGAGTGAGATAATTTAAGGAGCGAGAGGTTAAGAGACATACAAAGAGAGGAGACGGAGTGAGAGAGCAAGTTGAGATGAATGAGACAGTAGCGACACTCGTCCGTCCATAAATGAAAGTTGACTTTGCCAACAGCTGTGCTTACTGACTTATGAGACAATTATCTCTCACCCCCTCCTGTTTGTGGGGCCCTATAATGGTCCCAGCTGTGTGTGGGTTTGTGTGTGTCAGGGGTCCGTCCCCTCGAGGACACTCTCTATCTGCTGTTAGTTTCCCATCTAAAATACAATGAACAATATGTTACAAGCGGGAGACTTTCTAACAATCCTCAATATTCCTTGGCTGCCTCCACACAGACAAGCTGGCCGGCTTGTCTACACTGGGCTAACATTTCTGTACACTCCAGGCTGGCTGTTCGCTCTAACCTGGGCTGGCGGTTCTCTGTACTCTGGGTTGTCTGTTCTTTGTACACGAGGCTGGCTGATATTTATACACCTGTCTGGCTGTTCTTGTTAATTTGGGCAGTCTGTTTTCAATACTTTGCGCATTAGCTGTTCTCTATACTCTGGGTTGGCTATTCTTGATACACCAGGTGGTCTGTTCTATTTATTCTGGAAGGCTGTCCTCTATAGTTAGGGATGGCTGATCTCTATACACTGTGCTGGCTGTTCTTTTTCTATGGACAGGATGTTCTCTACACTGGTCGATACACTGGGTAGGTCTATACACCAGACTGGCTGTCCTCTACACAAGCTTAATTTCATAAAAAATCACTTTATAGATGACAAACTAAACAAGTAAGCTGTTATCCCATGCAAATGCAAACGTCATTAAACAGTACGCAGAACTTGCGGGTTCTGTACGTACCAATGATTTTAAGTCAGTTTTGGTGCTGTGGAAATGGACAAAACATAGCATTTCTTTTAATTAATTAAAACGTGTCCATTGCCACTGCAGTTAAAGCATGCACTAGGTAGGATTTTCTCGGGGGAAAAAAAATGACACCATTTTACAATTACTCATTGGTCAGAAAGTGGTTCCGCACCAATGCCCGAAAGAGAATGAAGTTAATAATAATATGAAAAATAGAATTACCCGTTCTAAAAAAGTTCTAACTCAAGAGTTCAACATTATTCTTGGCCTTGCTAACGTTAGCCTAGTGTTCCTGGTTGCTAACTATAGACTGCTAGTATAACTCGTGTTGTCCATCTGTCTTTTGGGCTTTCGCTTTATCTGTTATAGCCCATTGTGGGCATGTGAATTTTGTTGTGTTCATCAAAGCCGGGAGTTCACGTTATCTAGCTCATGTAGCTAGATAGTACAGCTACATAGTAGTAATATGATTTCAATACACAATGCAGGATACCCGATTATTAGGTTAATAAAAATCGGAATTGCTCTATAGGCGATATAGCAGCTAGTGTCTGTAGCTACTAGTGTCGTAGGAGTTGGTTATGTAATGATTGTGTATTTGATGACGAAATAGCTTCATTATACCAAATTAAATTATAAAAACGTTTCCATTTTGCTATAGGAAAGATTGTTTGGTAGGAACTGTTGAAAAGGAACCAGCAGAAAAGTGTACCAGACATGCCTTTTCTGATTGGCTGTTGCCCACCGCTGGCCAGCAAAGTTACATGTTCTAGGCTACCTCAGTTGCTAAGTTACGGCTACAAGATCCGTCTCTGGGGGAAACTCGTTTGGAATGTTAGTTTCACAGGCAAAAAAGTAACGTGTGTGTTTATAATAAGACTATACTCATTTGGTTCCCAACGCATACCAAACCGAACAACTTGTGCCGAACAGTACAGTAAGAATACGAGTACCATTACACCCCTATTAAACAGATATTCTACTCATTGCTTGAAGAAACAAAAACGGTCTTATACAATTAAGGGTATTGCATTTTCAGGAGAACATAGTTGGAGTGCATCATGTGGTTCTGTTTATCAAATCAGAACTCACAGAACTTGCAGAACTGGGTCCATTTTCCATACAGTTGTGTGAGAAAAATTTGCAAATGGAAGGCCAAGGGTGTTGTACAGGAAAGAGGGGTTTATTTCCAATTTTCCAGTAGCATATCAATGAATCACTAAGTCTGCTTTCCACAGTAGGGTAACCACTACACTGAAAAGTATGTTAAATTATGAATATTATTATTAAAGTGAACCAAATGGCGTTCATGGTGAACAAATAGATAAAGCCAGAATTCGCTCGGGTTAATTAACCAGTAATACTAATAAAAAATAAAAAATAAAATTATCTTTGATACTGTTGCATAGTTTACTAAAAAGCAACGCTCATAAAGTGAAGTGGGTCTTCACTATAGCTGTAATGAATACATGAACTTCTTTGATGAAAAGATCACCATTACAAAACAAATAGCTTACTCCTCAAATAATTACTGTCCCCAGAATCTCAGTTGTCCTGAGAATGTCATAAACCTCCCTGACCAGGTGACAATTGGGACACTGGAACTTTTCGATCTCATATCGCTCGACACATTCACTAAATTTGTAATTAGTTGGGCCCTTTATTGTTCTCACTATATATGCTGCCTCTTGGAGATGTAATCCGGAATCACAATGTCAATTTTCACTTCTATGCTGAGACAGTTATATACTTCGATGAAGCATGTCGAAACCCCAAAATTAGCTACTTTGGAAGCATGTGTTTCAGATATTAGGAAGTGGATGACACAGAACTTCTTGCTTTTAAACTCAAGAAAAACAGAAATGCTCATTTTAGGACCCAAGAAACAAAGAGTTTTATTGGCAGATCTCACTGTTAACCTCGAAGGCTGCATGGTCGTATCCCAAAAAACTGTAAGAAATCTCGGCCTTACACTCGACCCTGACCTCTCCTTTGATGAACATATAAGATATATCTCAAGAGTTGCTTATTTCTATCTTCGAAACATTGCAAAAATCTTAAACTTTCTATCAAAAAATGATGTCGAAAAACGAATCCATGCTATTGTTACATCAAAATTAAATTATTGCAATGCGCTTTTTCCGGTTACCCTGATAATCAATAAATAAACTTCTAGAATCCTAACTAGAACCAAAAAATTTGAATACATTGCTCGAGAACTAGCCTCTTAACACTGGCTGCCTGTTAGGGTTAGGGCTGGGGTTAGGATTTGTTAACCTATAAATCAATACATGGATTTGCTTGTACCTCGCTGAAATGATCCAGCCATACAAACCTGCACGTAACCCTAGATCACAAGATGCAGGCCTTTTAACTGTACCTAACATTTCTACACAAACAGCCATAGGCAGGGCCTTCTCTCATAGAGCTCCACTACTTTGGAATGATTTGCCAAATGAAATGCAAACTCAGTGCAAACATTCAAGCGTCTACTAAAGACTCATCTCTTCAGACTGGTCTATGATTAAGTGTAGTCTGGCCCAGGGGAGAGAAGGTGACCAGAAAGGCCTGATACTGTCCACCCTGGCTGTCTTGCCAGGTGGGCTCTCATCGCCACTGGGATGCCCTCCCTCCAATGCCATTCGGGGGTGATGTCACTGTCTTGTTGTTGTCTCTCTGTTGCGCACTGGGGCAATTGGGCTGTACTCTGCTGGAAATACTCGGCCCTCATTCAGGATGATTGCGGGCGGTGGGTGTCCCTTTGGTTGATGTTTGGCAATGTGGGTGGATTGATTTCCTGCCGGTTCGGCCCCGTCCGAGGCCTCCCCTGGATAGGGCCACAGTGTCACTGGACCCCCCTGTCTCAGCCCCAACGTCTTGGGGCTGCTATATTATTGTGCTAGGGGAGTACGGTCCAAATTTTCCCTGTCTCCTGTTGTTTTAAACTTAGGAGGACATGAGGTCTTGACCCACACCTGCGGAGTACCAGGCTTGACTCGTTGCTGTCCCTGTCCAAAGTCCTCCGGGTTGTGTTGCAGATCAAGACAATACCTGAACATTTTTGCTGCCACTCTGCTGACCCCCCCTCCCCCCAGTCTGTCCCTGTCCTTGTCCATCTGGTCATGCCTCTGATTTGGAGTAGGTTTAAATAGACTCTGGGTTTAGCCCACATGATTAACTATTACAATTTGGGCTCTTAATATGTTCACCCGGCACAGCCAGAGGAGGACTGGTCACCCCTCGTAGCCTGGTTCCTCTCTAGGTTTCTTCCAAATTTTCGGCTTTCTTAGGGAGTTTCAGCTCAACATAACTGTTGTTTGCTCCTTGGGGTTGAAGGCCTGGTGTTTTGTGAAAGCACTTAGTGACAACTGCTGATATAAAAAGGACATAGTAAAATACATTTGATTGATTGATTGATTATAACGGACGATATTGTGATTTGTTATCATCATGGTTTGACATTGTGATGAAATAAATTATGATTTTTCGGCCCATATTGTGTAGACAATCCGATAATAACTTGTACAAAAAGAGAGTGGCACAATATTTCAGATCCCAGTGTATTATAAGGTGAAATTATTTTTTTTGCATCAACATGCCTTCAGGATTTTAACATGACTACACCTCTGAACTACACCTCTAGCAATGCACTCATCAAGGACACACAGTGCAAACCTCCTTGTGACCAAAGACTACAGGGTGTTTACTTACTATTCAGACACAATCACAAGTCATCACAGGAGGGTGGGGCTGTATCAACTAGTGTATCATGTACTGTAGCCTGAATAGGTTTCTGGATATCTCTGTTTCTCTCAGACCCATAGACACAGATATTGAAGAATACACACATACACGCACGCACACACACACACACATACATACACACACACACACACACACACACACACACACACACACACAAAGCTATATTCCTGTTAATGGACACACATCTGCACAGAATTATCAGATTAGTGACTGGAGATATTGCGAGCTTGACAGTGTTGTGTTGGCAAATTGGGACACTGGGTGGTACTGCAAGTGTTTGTGAATGTATTTGTGTACGCACAATTATTATATGTGTGTATGAGTGTGTGCATACAAATTACTTATGCTACCCTGCAATGTGTTGCAATGGCAAGGCTGTGCTGTTTTGGCATTTAAATCACGCTCCGCTTCAGTCAAGCACACACACACACACACTCATACACACACACACACACACACACACACACTCAAACACACACACACACGTCTCCCCCTAGTAAATTACAGCTGTGTGGAGGTCATGTCATTCTGACAGGCTGATAGACTTGAGATCCCTCAGCAGCAGATGTGATGAGCTGGGGTAACTGGGGGAAAGAGGGTGGTCTGAGTGGCACACACGCACAAACTCACGCACGCAGAATGCCACAAACACTGCCTCTCTCTCACACATAATGACATAAGCACATCCCCCCCCTCTCTCTTTCTCCATCTGACACACACACACACACACACACACACACACACACACACTCACACATTGCTAAAAACAAACACTCACCCTCTACCTCTATCTAGCTCTCTTTCTCTATGCCTTTCTAACAGAGAACAATTTAATAACACACATGCGCACACACACTCCGGCAGACAGGCAGGCTTGTTGTGGGAGCTGTGGATTTTACAACAGAGACCAGTGTTACCAGTTGGTGAGGTTTCCTTCACATTTGAAATTTTTTAATGGCAGTGTGTGGAAAAAAGGGCTTAGGTAGGTCGGTTTACAGATTTTTGGTGGAGTCCGTGGGTGATTGTGCGGGTGATTTTGTTTACTGTCAATGTTATCTGGCAACCCTGAAGGAGACATGGACAGGGAGAATGGGATGACTGCAAACCCTCATCACCCAGGATTAAACAATATCCACTTTTATTGTGATAAGAAATGACAATATTGGTTATAAACTTTTGAGATGAATATAGCTTGCATGAAACAACAAGTAAACAATGCAACCTGATGGTGAAAGCAACCTGATGATGAAAGCAACAGCTATTTTGTAGATAATAAAACAAGGCTGTATAGTCCTATATGATATGCTGCCAACAAGTGGATCAGTATACTGTTTTGGCTGTGTTTAGCCACTGGTAAATTATAATTTTGGAGGGAGAAGGGGTTCAACCAATTACAGCAAGTTAGATTTATGACATATAATAATGCAATTATCCCGTAAGACTGATTAAATATACCAATGCAATTATCTAGTTAGACTTATGAGATACAACACAATGCATGCAGTTTCAACAGATTTTGTTACTCTTATTTAACACATTATGAAAATATACAGCAATGCTGCACCATCACATTCCTCACGTGTCACTCTGCCTGCATATATTTCAGCATAACTGAGAGTAGTCAATGGCATGATTGATGAATTAAGTAACTGAATTAATCAATTTCAACAACATAGCAATTACTGACTCACTTGTGTTTCTTTCCCACTGAATAATTTGCTTTCAATAAGCATAGTGTGTAAAGTTAACAAAAACTTTACAGGGCATGACAGTCCCTAAAAATCATTAATGACAGATAGCAAATTTAAAATGCTGACCTACACATAAATTATCTGTTGGACTCTTCCGACTAAACTCATGAATCCTTAATGATCTATCAAAGAAAAAATGCACATGGTGGAGCGAAGAAGTGGACAAAGAAAGTTAGATGTTATCTCATTAATTAAAACAACTGTTTAACTATTCAATCACTATTCAAAAACATTGAACATTCATTTATTATTTGCCTGTTACTGTTTAGAAGCGCTGGGGAAATGTTGGTAGTGAACATAATTGCACTGATGTATGTTCATACTGAGCATAATCACGTTTTACAAAACAGGTTCATACGAAACAATTCTGAGGTACGAAGGTAAAAGATTAACATGGTTGCACAATGAAATAAATATGCATTTGCACACTTGGAATTACTTTTGTTGTTGTATAGAAATGTGCATAATTCTAAATAACTTGATATTTGGATGTTTTATTGGAGTCTAGTTACATTTCTCAAATCTAGAAGCTAGCTAGGAACTTATTACTTAGATATCCCTGAAGTTTAATTTACTTGATGTTACTGTGATGATTACCTGTTCCCTTCCTTTTCATTCATTCTGAGTAGTGTACAATGAACCCTTTGGTTTCCTGAAGAGTAAATGACTTTCACTATATAACCACTACATAACCAGCTAAGTTTTCTGTTACTGAGTGTAAATGCTCTCAAGCTTTATATTAGCCTAATTTGTTTACTTGTGTTTGATTGATTAAATTCAATAACACATAGCAATGCTTTGAGGTAGATAATTGTCTCTAGCCGAAAACACTGCAGTTTACTATTCAATTGCATTGCACTCAATAACTTGTTTTAATATTTGTAGGAAATATTACAGGAAATTCCCATTCCTATTGTTTATTGTGATATTTAATGATATCAAATGATATGAGAAAAAATATTATGATAATAGCTTTTTCCATATCGCTTATTCCTACTGTTCTACGCCCTAAAGTTTGATGTTGGAGACTCTAGGGGCTACACAATAAAAAAATTATCTCTCAAGACAACTAAACCATCTCTTAAATCAGTGTAAAAAAACATTACTCAACAACACATTACAAACAAATGTGGAATGCTACTTAATATGTTTTACCTTCTTTCTGTAAATTGGGAAGTTTTTACATTAGCTAGGTTCATACAATTTGTTGAAAGGGTATTCTGAAACCAGCAGAGAGAACCACATTTTTGCAGATAATAAGTGTGGATAATACCATTGTTTGTCCTATGTTTTCATGTACATAGTAAAAATACCTGAAAATACCAATTGTATTTGCAACTTTCCTGAGGTTACAGTATTCATTTCTAAATCTTATATTAATAGCCAATGGTATAGTCATGGTTGTTCTTGATTGATAGAGGCATTGGATGTCCTTCAGCGATGTTCCTATCAGAAAGTTAATTGACAAATATGGGTACAAGTAAACAAAATAGAACACACCTACGTACTGTGGCTTTGTCATTGGTTGTGGTGTAGTGAGTGCTAAGAGTGTGTAATTGAAGTAGATACTGGGAGTTGAGTCTTTTAGAAGAGTTATTTTAATCTTCCTGTTTTTCAGCATATGTAACTAAAAGAGTCCCTCAAACATAAATAAGTTATTGAATAATAAAATATACATATCATAGCAACTACAGCAAGGTCAATACTTGGCCATCCAGATGGAGCACTGGTCCCCTAATTGGAGCAGTAGGTTGTACGCCGGCTGGGGAACTTATGGTCATGGGTTTGATACACTGCCCCGCCAAAAGCTACAAAATTGTGGCATAGTATATTTGAGTAGGAAATAATTACAACAACAACAAACCTAGCAAAATTATAATTATAACTATAGGTGGAGTATACTATATATTCATATAGCCTAACAAGAACTGTTATTAGTTAGAGCAGTGATAGAACAATGCGCTTTCAACAACATGTCAATATTGTTTCTGCAAAATGGCAGATGGCATAAGATCAATAATGATATGGCAACTGTAAATAATTTTTCTAAAATAAATAATTTTTCTTTTAGAATGCCTCATTTTACCACCCCTAGTAATCACATGACTCCATGCTTACTTTGTAGTGATGATTATTATAAGAATGTGTGTATTAATGCATGTCTATTAATATTTGAAATAAATATTTTATAGAAAAATAATATCCCACAAACAAAAGGTTTACATAACAAAACTTTACAGACACATCTTTTTTTTGTGAATTCACTCAAAAGAAAAACTGTAGATTATTTTACGTAGAACAGATATAATAACACAACAACGGAATTTTAAATAGATATTCATCTACAAACCTCACACCTAGTGAAACTGTTCCATTAACTCAAACTGGTTAAAAAAACACATGTCAGTAGAGACAGATGGGTGAAATGGTTTTAGCCCATTTGTGAAGTATATATTCTTTGTCTAAGGTTGATTAAAGATGTTACGAGCATGTTCCTCTTTGTTTGCTTGTAAAGAGACCGATGTGACACGTTCTAAATCTTTAGAGATAAATCAAAAAGTATACTGGCAGACAGCATCTAGAAGTTAAAGCGCAGAAGCTGCTGGACACAAGTTGATTATATCCCATTAATCTAAAGCAGATAAATTAGGCCTAACTAATTCATTTTCTAATATCATAAGAGACAGGTACTATTTCACAAATCCAAAATTAAAAGACAAATATTTACATTGTATTGGAATGTGAATTGCAGCAACAGTTTACCCATTTAACATTTTAACCATTCACCCAAATCCAGTGAGATAAAGTTAATTACATCTTGGACATTCTGAGGATATTTGGTTTTGCTATGTACAGAAATTGATGAGCGCAAATAAATATCTGCCAAATGTATAAAACAAACATTACCTCACATTCACAGCTGGTTAGTTTTCCCTTTAATTTATTTTCGACGTGCTGAAATAAACATAAAAAATAATATATTTTTATTATTTTAAATACATTTATTAGAAATGTAGATTGTTGCCTACCTTACTACAACAAATATTACTACAATATTTCTAAAGCCAGTGTAAGGAGACTACCTGTCAACGTAAACTGAAAGACGAGCCGACAAGAGACAGTTTAAATGGGGCATATGTCAGTCACTCTGTTTCATAACAAATAAAAACTTAAAACATTCCCTGCAGATGTCTACATGTCATTTTCGCTTTTTAAAGTTATCAGCACAGTAAAAAAGTGTTCAATATAAAAATGGCCATAATGTTGAAGACAAAAATAAAATCAGACTTTTTGTTAGAATTATAAAGCAGTAAACAATTGATTGCAACAAATTCTATTTTAAAGTCAAATAATTTGGTGATTGGAGTACACCTGTGTGCAGTCAAGGTGTTTGATTTCAGGTTGAACACAACTGTCTCTGGGAGGTCCTACAGTTGGTTAGTAAAATGTTTGACAAAAACCACAACATGACGGCGAATAAACATTTAAAGCAAATAAAAATATGGTATTTTAAAAGCACCAATAAGCAGTAGGATATATATATAAAGTTGATTATCCCCCAGAGCACAATTCACTAATGTTCACTATTAAGAAATGGAGTGAAAATGGCACAGTTGTGAATCTATCCAGAAGAGGCTGTTCTATAAAATGGAGCAACCGGAAAAGGGAGACCACCATGAGGCCTATGGCAACTCTAAAGGATTTACAGACTTTGACTGTTGAGCTGGAAGACACTGTGCATACTGCAACAACTGCCCCGGTGCTTCACAGAAATGTCATTGTTTGGGAGAGTGGCTAAGCTTAGCAGAAGGCTAAGTGCAAGACTATGGTCTAATGAGACCTATGGCGAGCTGTTTTACCTCAACACTAAGCACTAGGTGTGATCCCAACACTGCACATCCTGAGAACATCATCCTGACTGTGAAGCATGGTGGTGGCAGCATCATGCTATCCTTCTCTACTTCAGTGCCTTGAAAACTTGTGAAAATAGAGAGCAAATGGGTGCAGCAAAGTATAGAGAAATCCTGGAAGAAAATCTGCTTAAGTCTGTAACATGGGACTTGGGAGAAGATTCATCTTCCAGCAGGACAATGAGGCCAAACATACTGCAAAAGCCTCACTAAATTTCCCCAGCCAAAGTGGAATTGCCCCATCCAGCTTGACGGGGCTTAAGCAATTTAGCAAAGAATGGTCTGAAATCGCTGTGTGCATACATGCATAGCTGGTTCAAATAGACTTGTGTCTGTAATTGCTTCCAAAGATGCCTCTACAAAATATTTACTAAAGTGAAGAAATATTATGCAATAAATGTGTGACTGTTTTGTATCTGCAATTAATTTAGAACAAGTTCTAGAGTTGATCAAATTCAATGAGATGTTTTTGTATCAATGGCATTATTTCATGTTGCAACACAATAAAATATGGAAATGTCCAAACGAATACTATTGAGACCCACTGTAGTATGGAACCTAGGTAAACAAATTGATGGTTGCCAATACACTCACATGAGGAATACGTTTATATGGTTATTATTATAGAATTACTAAACCCAACTGCATAAGTCTGAATGAAATATTGTATTAATATAATATAAATTAATCTAAAATATGCCTAATATTAAAAACACATGTTAAAAAAGTTTTAGTCCTACTTCATAGGGTCTGGTTGTGGCAGACTGCGTTACTTTCCAACATGCAAAACGCCAAACATTCTTTGTATCAAATCGCTGATGAAGTCCTTACATTCCAGCGTTCTGGCAAGTTGTTTTTCAAAAAGGAGCAAAGCCGGCTCATCTACTGGGCATTGTTTTGTCTACCCTGGCAAAAGTGCAACTGTCAACAAGAAGTGAGCAGAATTCAACCTTGAAAAATCTGTTCTCTGCCAGAGGAAGTAGATTTTCGGTCAACTCATCCCAGCTCTCATTACAAGGGACAAACATTTGTTTGACTCTAAAATCAAAGCACAGAAATTCTGCAACCAACACTTCGGCGACCCCATAGCATGAGTGACAGAAGGTTAGCGTGGGTGAGTGAAAGCTGACAAAGCCTGGGCCATGTGCCGGCTAGCTGACAGACTTGGACTTGACATGGACTTTGGTGAGTTTGTAGCTAAGTGGTGGTACATCCCATTTTGACAACCGCAAAGACAGATATGGTGTATCTCATCTAAATGAACATGTGGGTTTGGTCTATATAACGACAGTGTTTTCATAATAATTTGTGACAAGTCTTCTACAACATTCAAGCTAACTTAAAGTTGCATGTTCCCAGTTCGAAATAGAATACATGAAAATACGTAATATAGATAAGTTTACTGATACGTTTCAATGATACGTTTACTATTTGAGTGTCTGAATATGGTCTAAGCCTATATTTAAATGGGCTGATGAGGACCAAATACAGTTAGTAATTAATGTATTTAACATGAATGTAACATTAACCAGTGCTGAACAAAACCCCCTTTGACTCAAAGTCTAATTTCACTATATACCTGGATATTCCTTGCCTCTCTGAAATGACTGCCAGTGGGATCAGTCCTGGGCATTTCCCCCCTCTCTTTAATTTTGCAGATCAGAGTTCTCTTTCTCTTTGATTTTCGTAATGTTTAAATAAATTGGTGGTGTGGCCACAGAAGCAAACACACTTCTTGCATACATCGTAGTTTGCAATGTTTCATTTACAGCTTTAAAATATCTCCACACGACGCTCCTCTTTTGTTCAGTCATGGCATTCATGCATGCAATCAATGTATCGCGGATTGGCGGTCGGGACCAGTAGCCACAGTGCTGTGCGTGCACGACGCGTATGTTCGTTGTATGAGTGCACTGACACAAGCAACAGTAGAGCTGGAGAAGTAGGCACAGTTTTTAGCACAGAGTGACAGTTCTACTCTTTGATGAAATGTTTACAACCTAGAAGAGAGAAAGAAACTGGCGTCGATCCTATTGACGCTAGAATCGATCTTCATAAACAATACGTAAGATCTGTAGTATCGATATTTTTGGGTTGGTCTGCTCACCCATAGTCTCTGTCATAGCTGAGCCCATACAAAATGGACAATACAAAGATAATTTATTGGAAAGTAAAGTCTTATGAACGCACCTCAGGAATTCTACAGCTTTCCTCTTTCCTTATTACAACAATCAGTGTATACACAGCAAATGTACATAGGCTATCGAAGTGCGACTGGTAGGAACAACATACTAGGTGTACCACAAATCACATGGCTTGTTCCCTAAATGATTAACATTTTAAATGATCATTAGAAACTTGTTTATTTATCTTTTTGATATTATAACACCACCTTCCTCTAACTAGCTAAGCCAGCTAGTTGAAACCACATATTCAAGGAGATAGGAAAGCTACTGTACCTAATAATTTGCTATCATGTCACAGATAGGTACCTACTTAGCAACTAGGTAGCTTTACTTATTGCCTGCTGCTGGTCATGGTAGCAGTGAATACAACTACTCATGGTAGCAGTAAAATACAAACATTTTTTCACTGTGGCTGCTAATCATAGTAATGTGAACTTTCTGTGGGAGTTTAAAGAATGAGCCAGCTTCAAGATTGTTGGCTGCATGTTGATGATCTTCACAGCTAGTAGACATGACCTGATTGCTGTTGCTGGTAAAAGCACATCAGTTTTCACTCAATATTACAGGGCACACTAGGATTTGTTATACAGGGACACTGTAGGAGAGCCGAAGAGAACAGGGCTAATAGCCAATGGATTAGAATAGCCCATATGCCGTGATATATTGGTAATACGAAACCTGATTACCTGACACTAAACAAAATTATACAATGTTTAGTTTTCAGATGATAAACTCCCCTGCCAAACACCCTCCCACAAAATGTACTCCCTCTCATACCATCAGTCTCACAATGAATTTGCACAATAACATGCACGCAATTTAAACCAGACATTTCTGTGCACTTTCAAAGGACTTGATACTTATGTTGTTAATAACTAGGCTGCAAATCTGCGGTAATATAGGCATTTTCAAGCTACTACGGGAGACATCCCTGCTCCGTTTTGTTAGGGTCACAAAAAAGGTGTATTTAATGAGTACTAAAATATAGGTACATTTCCTATTCACATTCAGTTAAGGGTCTGAGGAATTGGGCCATCACAAGACAAGCAACACTCTTGGATGTATTTGTATGGTGAAGTCACATTGTTAGCGAACCATTAATGTGCTTTAATAAGCACTGTTGCATGGTCAGATCCCATCCCTCCTTATTTTGTGATCAAAAACTGAGAATATTGAATATAACAGTTTGACAAAGAATTTTTCTGAATAAATGATAGAAAATAACCTTGTGGTACAAGACGATTATTTGTATCTGAGAAAGTGATAGTCTTGCACTTGCACTTAGGTTGGAATGTTTGTGTCAAACCCATGTAATTGCCTTTTGAAATTACATAGTGAATGCAGGTTGTGGGATCTTCAGTTGGCTGATCTGCAATTATTAGCAATTTTTGCATTAAAGAGATCAAGTGAACTTACTCCACATTATCAATCATGTAACCAGGGAAGAGATACACCGGCAAGAGTTTGTGGAAGCCAATTGGAAAATTGGGATAATTAGGTGGTCAGGGTACTATGGGGGCCCAGGTTGGGAATATCTATGTATACAGTTAACAGATTTAATTGACCACTTTATAGAGCATGAAAAACAGGCTTACAGGAAAGCATTCAGTTGTACTCTATATCCTTTGTATTTCCAAACATCTAATTGTCTGTTTTGAGACCCATGTAATTATATTCTGCATACATGTGGCAATGCAGTAATTTTCTATAATTGTAAAATCCAGAGTCTGGATAGGGAATTGGCTACAGTAAGCTAGTGACATGTCTAACGTGTTTTCATGGGGGTATTGTATTCAGATTAGGGCCTGGATCACTATATTGACCCATGGGTGGCCTTCTCCTTTCCCTCTCTTATAGGGGCCTACTGAGGATTAATACTTTTTTCTGATGTCTGCAACAGGCAGTGGCAAGAAGTGGAAACTCAATGATTACAAATTGATAACTAGTGTGTCTAAAAGACAATAGAAAAACAAAGAAGCTAATTATTATCCCAATGCAAATATTGTCCTGAGTCGCTTGAGCAGCTTGGGTTTATTATCCAGGTGGTGATAAACTGATTAAATTACAAAGGAACCTCTGCAAAAGGTATTTGAGTCTGATAACTGTTAGGAGTCCTTAGGAAAGAATAGATGTAGAAAGGGACAGACAGGCAAAGAGAAACATTTGATTTCAGAGACCTGTGCAATAAGAAGGGATACAGTGGTATTCCGGTAAACATTTCCAAACAGACACAAACTTTACTTCTGCCCTTACACACAGATTAGAATGTTTTCCTTGGATAGAACATGGGAATATGAAGTGGATAAAAAAGTGATAGCATGTAGCTGAAAAAATGGAGTTCAGAAAAGCAGACCGACTACCATAGTGGCCTTTCCTGTAATGCACTTGCAGTTGATGAAAATCAGTTTCCAACCTGATAACTGAGGATAAAAGAGACTGCTGTTGCTCCTGCTTTCAAAAATGACACTAGTCAAGTCAAAATCACAGTAGTTTAACAAAGCTTCCGATAATTGTAGGTCTGTTGTAGTCATGTATAGATGTAGGATCATTATTCGATTACCCTGTTATAGGATTTCTTTCCTACAATATTGGAAATGAAATACTGCTAGTCTAAAGGCACTGTGATGATCACAATTTCCTCTTTTAAATGTCTTATTTTTATTTCGGGAATGGATTAGCCCATAGAAACAAGGCAAGCCTAGTTCAGCTGGCCCACAATCAAAATGTTATGGACCCTCTACTAATAAGCAGATTTATAAGCAGAATATTAAAAACTTTCAATTGACAAGCGCATCTTGAAATGTAGCCATTCACTGTTACTTGTACAAGTGTGCCAAGTAAATCAATTTTGAAATTCCGTCACTTGTAATCATTAGAAAGGTTAATATTACATTTTAATTTTAGTCATCTAGCTTACCCTCTTATCCAGGACTACGTCCAATGATCACCTTTATCTGTAGATAAATTCACACAAGCTTGTAATAGTAGGCACTTAATGTTGTTGCTATCAACAAAGTTAGTGCTAGAAAGAAAAGAAAGAACAACTAAGTAAACAATAATAACACTATCAATAATTGCAAGCATTAGTAATAAGTCCATTGTGGGTGGTGTTTTGGTCTTTCTATGCGGCATTGAAATAAGTAAACTACAATCATATGTATAAATATGTATAACAAATGTGTGCATGTGGGTGTTGGGGTGGGGTGTAGATCCATTGTTTGAGTAAATACTAAATATGTGAATTAATAAAGCTACATTGATAAGAACATTTAAAAACAAAGTTGCTATGTTTAGCTATTCTAAAACTACGAAAGTATGCAGATTAAAAAAGTTCTACAAGGTCTTCACATATTAGGTCACAGATTCTGTAAGTGGTTTTGCCCATTCAGTATTATGGGGTAGCCTTGTAGGAAGCCTATCCAGGGTTCGTTGTTTAGGTTTCTCTGTAATTGTAATGTTCAACTCTGAATTATGTTGTGAGATGAGAACTCAAGTTGGTGGTAGCATGTGAGTACTTGATTTTGGTGCGACATGATTTAAATACATTGTGACAAATGTTTCTCTTTCTTCCATGCATAGTCACTGAATCCAAAGTGATCCCATACATTTGATTTAATCAAATATCAACCATGTATTGTAACGTTAGTCACTCATATAGCACTCTAGAATTCTGCGTTAATTCAGACAAAAACAACAATTTATAGGACTGGAGTAATTACAGCACTGCTATTTCACCAGAATAAAAATAATATAACTGCTTTAAATTGCTTGAAAATATAAACAAAAAATCTATTCTTGGAGTCAGAGAATCGATCTTACATTGTCAAATAATAATTGCGATACTGCACTGTATCAAATTTCCTTTTGGCATTGAAAAGCTGAAGTCTCAACACCTTACTGCACGTGGGCATGGTTTGCAGGTAGCCTAATCTGAGTTGACAAAACCAACATAGTACTACTTTTTGCTTTTCAACAGATTCCCTACATTTGTTTTCTTGTTGAAATGTTGGAATGTTCAGATAGCCACTATTTAAATCATTCATTTCAGGCATTCATGAATGCAAAACAGGGACATGGGTTGCATTATCAGGTTGATCAAATGAAGGGAGCATGAAAAGAACTTGAAGGAAAGAGAGATTCAGCAAGAACAGAACACAGGTCCTTAATGACCTAAATCACAACTTGCATATACTCATAGTTGACTTAAACTTTTATGTGCTAAAAAAAATTTTGAAACATTTGCACTGTTTGAGCCCTGTGTGCACACCCACCAGAGTGGCAGGTAAAGAAAATAGTCTAACCACCAATGCCAAAATCTATGTGCATTTGGCCTGAATAAAAAAATCCATTCTTGCTGTCAGTTTATCTATACTGTAACATTGATACTGTGCATGTTCAGTGTGTTTTAGTTCTATTTTTCCTATTTCTATGCTCAGTCTTGTTCATGTGTTGCTTTCACCTGTGACTTGGTTAACCTATTGTTTAGTCCCTATTTAAGTTCCTCCTGCCCACTGTTTCCTGTTGGTCATTGTTGCCGCCGCTCTTGATATTACCTTGTTTCAGTTGACGTACCTGGGGTGTGTGTCCTTGAGAGGAGGGTTAGGGTTGCTTGTGGACTGTTGGTTGGGATGTAATGTATTTAGGCGTTTGTGGATGGAGATGTTGATGTGTAAGCCTATGTCTGCAATGAGGCTCCCATTGAGGGTGTTTTAATCCTCATACAATTTCAAACACTTTCATCATATTGGTATATTTCCGTATGATGTGTGAATATATAACCCTGTTAAATAATACATGTAAATATTTCCAAATTAGAGCACATAAACCTAGTTTGAATTAAATATATTTTGCAAAAATTGTTTAATTGGATGAGCTCCTGGCCCATGAGAGAAATGTGCCACACCCTCTTCCTCTTAAATAACTAAACATTTGTGAAAATGCGGATAAATCCAGTCAGAAACACTTAAAATATATTACAAAAATAGATTGCAAGAGAAAATATTCAAAAAGGAATGAGATCAGAGCAGAGGAGAATGACAATGACAGTAATTCACAGAGAAGATATTCAGTGCAATATTTAACATGGATATTTGACTTTCAAACAAGAGTACAAAATAGATTGTAGACAGGTTTGACTTAATACTTTTACACACAATGTGAAATTGTAATCAGAGTATGATGTTTGTGCATTTTTTTAATTGGAGGAAAGTGATTGTTGTCCTTGCATATTACACACACACAAACACACACTGTGTGCACAATTATTAGGCAATTGAGTATTCTGATTGTCATTATTTCTATGCACGTTTTCCAACTCCAAACAATATAAACTTAAATACTCCTTGGACTCCTTGGATTGAATAATTTTCTGGTAAAATGTGTTGGTGTAATGAGGGCGGGTGTGACAACAGTGAATAAAACCTAATATCAAGGTCTGCATAAATATCAGGCAGCTTCATGTCCTCAGGTATACTGAAAAGTCAAACAAACACTGAAAAGTCTGATGGATGCAACACTCTTGAAATAGCTAAGCTATTGAGGCTTGACCACTGGATAATCAAAAGTTTTGTTGCGAATAGTCAACTGGGGTGAAAAAACGCAAATGAACTGCAAAAGACTTGAGAAGAATTAAACGTGAAGCTACCAGGAACCCATTATCCTCCAGTACCATCCTATTCCAGAACTGCAACCTACCTGGAGTGTCCAGAAGTACCAAGTGTCAAGAACTCAGAGACATGGCCAAGGTCAAGAAGGCTGAAACACGACCATCACTGAATAAGATTCGAAATGTACTGTATAGATTGGGCATTTTCAAAAGTTTTATGGCCAGATTAAATGACAGTGACTCTTGATGGACCAGATGAATGGGCCCGTAGCTGAATCACTAATGCACCACTTCAGTCAGGCGCCAGCCAGGTGGAAGAGGGTTACTGGTATGGGCTGCTATCATTAAGGATGAGGTTGAGGACGGACTGCAACTCAATTCCCAAACCAATTCCCAAATGGCCAGTTTCTGGAAGAGCCATGGTCTGAAGCCATGGTCTTCATGCAGGAATGCTCCATCACATGCATTCATGTACTACACTGCTTGGCTAGCCAGCAATGGCTGTATAATGACCTAGCCCCCTTTCTATCATGACTTAAATTATTTTGATATATCCACAAAATGTGAGATTTACAGTCAGGGAAGACAATACATCTTAAATGTCATTTTGTGGTATTTATTTGTTACACTTACTTCAAACATTTTGAATAAACACTTGAGTTGGGAGAAATATTTTTTTTAATTAGTGTTCTAATAATTCTGCAAACTAATTGTTGCCATATAATTCTGCACTCTTATGTATTCCCCTGATAAAGATAAAAAGTAAGATTGACATAGAGCATTGTGATTGTATATATATATATATATATATATATATATATATATATATATATATATATATATATATATATATACACAGTGGGGCAAAAAAGTCTTTAGTCAGCCACAAATTGTGCAAGTTCTCCCACTTAAAAAGATGAGAAAGGCCTGTAATTTTCATCATAGGTACACTTCAAATATGAGAGACAAAATCAGGAAAAGAAAATACAGAGAATCACATTTTTGGATTTTTTTATGAATTTATTGGTCAATTCCTCTGCAAAATAAGTATTAGGTCACCTACAAACAAGCAAGATGTATGGCTCTCACAGACCTATAACTTCTTCTTTAAGAGGCTCCTCTGTCCTCCACTCATTACTTGTATTAATGGCACCTGTTTGAACTTGTTATCAGTATAAAAGACACCTGTCCACAACCTCAAACAGTCACACTCCAAACTCCACTATGGCCAAAACCAAAGAGCTGTCAAAGTACACCAGAAACAAAATTGTAGACATGCACCAGGCTGGGAAGACTGAATCTGCAATAGGTAAGCAGCTTGATGTGAAGAAATCAATTATGGGAGCAATTATAAGAAAATGGAAGACATACAAGACCACTGATAATCTCCCTCGATCCAGGGCTCCACGCAAGATCTCACCCCGTAGGTTCAAAATTATCACAAGAACAGTGAGCAAAAATCCCAGAACCACACAAGGGGACTAAGTGAATGACCTGCAGAGAGCTGGGACCAAAGTAACAAAGGCTACCATCAGTAACACACTACGCCGCCAGGAACTCAAATCCTGCAGTGCCAGACGTCTCCACCTGCTTAAGCCAGTACATGTCCAGGTTTGCTACAGAGCATTTGGATGATTCAGAAGCGGATTGGGAGAATGTCATATGGTCAGATGAAACCAAAATATAACTTTTTGGTAAAAACTCAACTTGTCATGTTTGGAGGAGAAAGAATGATGAGTTGCATCCAAAGAACACCATACCTACTGTGAAGCATGGGGGTGGAAACATCATGCTTTGGGGCTGTTTTTCTGCAAAGGGACCAGGACGACTGATCCGTGTAAAGGAAAGAATGAATGGGGCCTATCATGAGATTTTGAGTGAAAACCTCCTTCCATCAGCAAGGGCATTGAAGATGAAACGTGGCTGGGTCTTTCAGCATGACAATAATCCCAAACACACCACCCGGGCAACGAAGAAGTGGCTTCGTAAGAAGCATTTCAAGGTCCTGGAGTGGCCTAGCCAGTCACCAGATCTCAACCCCATAGAAAATCTTTGGAGGGAGTTGAAAGTTTGTGTTGCCCAGCGACAGCCCCAAAACATCACTGCTCTAGAGGAGATCTGCATGGAGGAATGGGCCAAAATACCAGCAACAGTGTGTGAAGACTTACAGAAAACGTTTGACCTCTGTCATTACCAACAAAGGGTATATAACAAAGTGTTGAGATGAACTTTTGTTATTGACCAAATACTTATTTTCCACCATAATTTACCAATAAATTCATTAGAAATCCTACAATGTGATTTTCTGGATTTCTTTTTCTCATTTTGTCTCTCATATTTGAAGAGTGTCTATGATGAAAATTACAGGCCTCTCTCATCTTTTTAAGTGGCAGAACTTTCACAATTGGTGGCTGACTAAATACTTTTTTGCCCCACTGTGTGTGTGTGTGTGTGTGTGTGTGTGTGTGTGTGTGTGTGTGTGTGTATATATATATATATATATATATATATAGTAAATTAAGAAAGCTAGACATGTTAATAGATAATATTCATAGATTAATGAAATGCAAGCTGAGCAGAAGAATCTAGATCAAATCATCATTTGGTGCGATCAATCTTAAAACAGCATTTATTATTTTAGATATATTTTAGTAGGATATAGCAGAAATATAGTGAGGTGTATGAATTATACCTTTATACCAAACAGGTACTAATAATCATGAATTGAATATGTGTGTTGATTCACAATCATTAACTGAAACAGAAAGAGCTGTGTAGCAGGAATAAAGCTGGGTGAAGAATAGCCAAACTCAGCTAACAAGGTGAGGTTGCTGAAGACAGTTCACTGTCAAAAGTCACACACCATGACAAGCCTTAGCACAGCAACAAGACACAGGGTAGTTATACTGCATCAGCAAGGTCTCTACCAGGCAGACATTTCAAGGTAGGAGTTTCTAGAGCCTGTCAAAGCTCTTCTGAAGAAGCACAAAGAAATTGGCAATGTTGAGGACAGCTGACACAGTGGTCGGCCAAGAAAACTTACTGCGGCAGACAAAAGACACATCATGCTTACTTCCCTATGAAATCAGAAGATGCCCAGCAGTGTCATCAGCTCAGACTTGGCAGAAAACAGTGGGACCCTGGTAACCCCATATGTCCGCAGAAGTCTAGTCAGAAGCGGCCTTCGTGGAAGACATGCAGCCAAAAAGCCATAAATCCAATGAGGAAACATGGTGAAGCGATGCAACTATGCATTAAAACACAAGGATTGAGGTACAGATAAATTGCAGCAGATGCTCTGGACTGATGAGTCACATTTTTTATGTTCATTTAAGGACGGGAGAACAGTACACAAGTGAGTGTTTGCAGGCAACAGTGAAGCATGATTTAGGTATTCTGCAACATGGCAATGACTCATTAAGAACCTATCTTCAGTGTTAATAAAGGAGTCCTTGAAGAGATGTTATGGCCCCCACAGAGCCCTGATCCCAACATCATTGACTCTGTCTTGGATTACATGAAGAAAGAAAAACAACTGAGGTTGCCTGAATCCACAGAAGAACAATGGTTAGTTCAACCTACCTGCCAAGTTCCTTCAAAAACTGTGCATAAGTGTACCTTGAAGTATCAATGTTGTTTTCAAGGCAAAGGGTGGTCACACCCAATATTGACTTGTTTCCTTACTTCGCATTTTGTTAATTGATAAATATGAACTATTAACATGTGTATTTTTGAAAGCACTCTTACTTTAAACAATACTTTACACATTTTTTTACACCTGCCTAAAACCTTTGCACAGTACTGTACATGAATGAATTTGCTCTGAACAGGAGCATAAATGTCATTTTGTAAAGATCTAGAACATCCTAGATGGATTCTGGTCCAAAACATTTTCTACTAATCTCATGAAAAATAGCAAGCTATCAAATATTACATTCATTTTCAAATATGATTAAAGAAGCATAGCACTTTTCATTGGCCTTTTCGTAGTTCTAAATATCCCTTTCTATTTTTAAACAAAAGCTTATCCAAACATGATACTCAAGTGCTGCTAGTTGTTTATGAGGTAGAGTACATGGGATTATGTCCACACCCCAGGGATTCCTGGTAGCAGACCTGTAAAACGATATATTTGCAAACACATACACTTAAAGTCAGCAATTAATTACATAAATGTGCCTTTAAACTACAAGCAAGATAATGTATTTTGTGTTTGATGACAACATATCCAGTTCTGACAATGGGTCCATATTATAGCTTGCAACGTGGTTTAAATTCTATACAGCAAGAAGAGTTTCACTATTTCTAATACTAGCATACAATCATTTTTGTAGATACAGGCACGGATGGGAAAGTTTCTAACAACAGTGGTGCTTGTAATGTGTACATAGGCTCAAATAATAAATGGGGGGTTGGCACACATGGAAGTCCTACACTATATATGCCCAACCCTTGTATTCACTGGGAAATACGGGGCACACTACCTCTGAAATACAGCACTAAGTCACGTCATGTACCTGCGTCAATAATAGGGTACGAGTAACACCTGACTTTTATCCTATGCTAGAATGTATTACTTTATATAAGATGTCTTGACGAGAAAATTACATGACTACAACGGCGGTTTCTATGAAATTATTGGAACACTGCTGGTGGATTTGAAGTGCAGAGACACGAAGGATCTAGCATAAAGCATTTTACTCAATAATAACGAGAATACGCATGACCGCACAACCCAGCCGCACATCATCCCAACAGCACTCATTGATTCTCACAATTACCCATTTGATGGGACACGAACTTATTTGATAACCCCGACCTATAATAGTAGTCAATACTGTTTCTATCTACGACGCAGCACATATCCACTCACTTTAAACAGTGTTAGCTATTACGCTGTATTAGTCCCACTGCGTGCCCATTAATCTAAGTCCACTGAACCCTATTGATGTCACTGTGGTGGTGGCTATTCATGCATCCGCACCTCTCTTGTTTTAACAGCTTAACACAGTTTTGTGGTCACAATGACAGTCAAAGGCTCTCTTAAACTTTCCATTTACTATTTAACGACATTTACCAGGATTTCACCTAAACAATTTAAAGAAATCAAGAAAAAATCTGACTTCTATTAATCTATATAATTATCACATAAGCTCTCATCTGATGCAAACATTATTTAAGTCGATCCTAAACCAAATTAACATCATCTTATAGACTTTCATAATGCGATTGTCACAGAATCATATCGAATGCCGCACACGCAAATTGGGATACATAGTACGCTACCCGTAAATGTCGTTATGAAGTGTCCTACCATTATTGATCCTATATCGGATGGCCTATTAATGCAAAGATCAAAGCAACATTAGCAACGGTTTCCTTCACATCAATGTTTTCTTCAACAATGTACAACTTCGTTACCAGTGGTATTCCTACTATTTTTTCAGTCTCACACGGGACCGACCAACACCATCAATGACTAAAATCTTACCTGATATGCAGATGATGAAATTGGCGTGAAGAATAATAAATAGTTCCCAAATAATATCCATTCTCTGTCTTCATGCCAAGTGCATTACGCTCTGGGATTTTCTGTAGTTCGTGTGTAGTTTTTGTTAGAAACTCAAGTAGCCTATCAGTTGCCGACGTCGAGTCCTCCCAGTCTGCAGCCCGCTGTACACCTTCCACGAGGTATTTTCCACTCCAAATACATAGCAATGTCTATCTCAAAGACATGACGCTACACTCTCATAAGAAACTACAATCTTAGAGAGAACGGAAGTTAGAATCCTGAAATCAAAAGTCAGTTGGTATTCAATCAGTCGTAGAGTTCCAATTTGCGCTGTCAAGTCCATCCATAAATGTAGGCAACTCCCCTCTCTCTTCTGTTGCAGTTCGAAAAGATGAGTTTCAATCATTCGTCGTAAACAGCCCACGGTCAAAGAAGGCTGTCTTCTTTGTTATCCTGAAAGATACAGAGTTAAACGGAATTTGGTTCAGTGTAATAGTAATCTCAAATCCTCTGATTTACTCCATTACTATGAATGGGGGGAAATTAGTTGTGGTGTTTTAAAAGGCATTGACAGCATGTGTAGAACAGAGCAGAAGATGACAGCAGGACTGGAGCTCATCTGCAAGGGGGCGTGCTTCGCTCATTCACACCGTTAATGTAGAGTTGCGTAGTCAAGGCCAACTTGCCTCGCACAATAAAGCGCTTTTCCCGGACATAAACCGGCTGCTCTCATTACATATGACAAGCAGGAAGGGCAGCGATACGACCACCCTGATTATTTGAATGTCTGATAACATCTTAAAACATATTGAGACCTTATCTTCCAAACCAGCGTTGCAGGTTCATTGGCTAGACCTCTTTCCTGCCATACGTTGCAAGGTTGGCCATACAACACTGACGCAGTTGTTCCGAAAGTAACGGACCAATATAAACGTACCCAGCATTAAACTGACCGCACCAATAGTGTTGTTTCTACCTACCGTATTCGGAGAGAAAAATAGAAAAAAATGGTTAACCTTAAGCACCTGGATTATATTCTAGAGGCTTCAAAACATCGTCTTCCACAGAGTTAAAAAGTGACCAGCCTATAATCGTTGATTTGGTCTTTTTCATCCGGAGTTGAAAAACTGTGACGGTAATTTTCTGTCACACGGAACCAGATTATACCTAGAGGCCAAGGAGAGACCTTCCGGATTATTGGAAATGCCTCATGCGCGCACACGCAGGCACAGGTGGATGGGAGACTGTAGTACCCATTACTCATGGTAAGGGGAGGAGCTGGGTTTGAGAAGGAAAGCAAGTAATGCGGGCATCTGACTTTGTGTGCACTCACCGCAAGCTTTGTTATGAAATTTGCTGTTAATACAATACAAATTACATCCATTAAGTTTTGAGGCTGCAGACTACAGAATTTCTTTAGGGGATTTGTGGTCCCACCAATTTTTTGTTGGGGAGACTGTGTTGAATTACATTTCTCATTTGGTTTAGGCTACTACCTATGGGTTGTAAGGGTATAAAACCAAATTCGAAACGTTCGTAATTGGTTACATTGACATTTAAAACCAAATTACTTACTTACTCATCCCCCAACCTCCGCCAAAATGCCAACTGGAGTTTTACCCTAAAGCATTTTCCTTAAGCCCAATGTTGGTTAATTCAATTTGTCAAAGTTACATTGCGCCCCATGTCATGACTTCTCAAAGTTTACCTGGACTTACGGTTTATTTATTTAGTGGTGTAAGACAAACAGCATGCACATGTTTTGCTTTTAGTTTGTTCACATTATTCTGAGATGTGTTTACAACAATTTCACCCCTTGTGGCAAGTGTAGTAAGATAAATATGTCAGTGCTTTGTGTTAGTTGACTAAGCAGACAATTACATCTAAAACAAATGAATGCTTCTTCAAACCGGCTTCCCAAGTACCACATTTGTCTAAGGTGCTGTCCATATCACCAGTCTCACCACAACAGTCTAGTTTTGAACCTTGACTGGTCACTAGCTGATCAATGGCTGAGAAGCTTCTTGGGCAAAATAAAATTGCTCGCATTGCCATGGAGCAGGAAGTCTTATCAGCAGAAACTCATTAGTTCTCCAGTCAATGCTGTTGCCATGTAAAATGTCAGTAGATAGTATTGAATATGATGACATTGGGAAAGGGAGAAAAATGGGGTATATAAAACCCAGTTCCCAAGGAAGTTTGGAACGCTGTGTAAAATGGAGATAAAAACACAATGCAAAGATGTGCAAATCAATTAAACCCAAAATTCTATAGAAGATATGAATACAAAAACAACATAGCAAATGTTGAAACTGAGGTTATTGTTATTGTTTCTTTAAAAATATATGCCCAGTTTGAATTTGTTGTCAGCAACCCATAATACAATGAGGTGGTACCTGCAGCCCATTCAGGTTACAGGTAGTCCAGCTCCTTCAGGATGGCACATCCATACGTGCCATCACAAGGTTTGTTGTGTCTCCCAGTACAATCTTAAGAACATGGAGGAGATACCAGGACACGGGCCGTTACACAAAGAGAGCTGGACAGGGCCATGGAAAGGCATCAACCCAACAGCAGACCAATATCTTCTCCTTTGTGCGAGGCAGAACAGTAGGAGCACTTCCAGAGCCTCCAAAATGACCTCCCGCAGGCTACTGGTGTGCCTGTTTCTGAAGAAACTCTTTCATTGACTTGGTGTTAAACTGTGCTGATTATATGTTCCCTTGATGTGCTTGAGCAGTGTGTGTGCGTGTGTGTGTGTGTGTTTGTGTTTATTTAACTGTGTGTTTGTCTTCTATGTTTTTTTTCATAATATTACCTTAAAGAACAACAGTAAAAATTGTATTTACTATTGCCAATACTCAAATACGTGATCTCCAAATAATGATAAAGGGCTTCATGTCAGAAACTCCTAGCACACTCGAGACAGTTGACTTTCAGATAAATTGCGTCTTTTGAATTGCATCCAGTGCGGTTCTTGTTCACATCACGTTTCCCGCTCAACCAGAAGGTTTAGACTGGAATGCTAATTAAGGACGGAATGCACAATCTGGCCTTCTACCTTGATTGAGCTTGAGGATAACCCAGTTCCCAGAAGGAGTCACTAGAGTGCAATGAAGCAAGGCACCCAAATGACTATCCAACCAATTCCAAACAGCGCTCTCTGACTGAATACAACTGGATGAAAATAAATTGATTTTAATACACAGGATAGTAAAGGATTTTATTGTTGGCGATTATGAATAGTTTATTTGTCCACATAGAATTTAATTTGAAGACATAATTTCTCATATCCCACATAACGTTTTTAAAGGTAGCAGGGTGGCTGCTTTCACAATATGTAGGCTTCTGTTATGAGCAACTCATGTCAGCTTTTTATCATCTCCTTATGTCGGCATTTTGTCTGCTTGCCTAAACATTTCTTACCACCTTGCGATTGTATAAATTGTTCTCAAGTCAGAGCTGACTGTATCCCTTTCCATTTGTGAGTCCCTCTGAGACATCGAGAAACAAAAGTAATGTCGGAGGACTGAGGTGATGGTCAATCAATAGAGTACACAGGGTTTTTATAAGTGGCTCCTTTCCACATCAGAGTGGCAGATTTGAACAGACTAGCCCATTTTGACTGATATGCTTTCACTCGATAGTTCTCATCCAATATCTCTTTCTCTTTACGAAGTCCTGGGTACAGTCAATGCTTTTAAGCAGAACTTTAAAAGGAATTCCTTCCTTGTAGCACAAAGTGGCTTTGTCTTGGACTGAAGGAAGGAATGTGTACTTTCATTGATATATTTCTGTGTGATTCAAATCCTAATTAGGGAAGACATCACAACCTGTGATGCCCCTTTCTCTGCATGCTCAACTGTAAGCTCTATGTGTGTTCTAAATACACGGTTTGAAATGCTTTTTATTCAACTGAGTTTTTCAAACACAACTCCCACAAACTCAAAATAATTAGACAGAAATTGATAAAGAAATGTCATTTTCACCATTACTAATTAACCATATCATTCACTCTGGCTCAGGTTATAAGTACTGGACCGAAATCCTCCATGTACATTGATCACATCTTTAATAATGCTTAAGAAATCTAAATTCACACCAATCAGAGTTAGTGATCATTATATGATTGGTATAACTAGAAAAACAAGTCCCCAACTGCTGCCCAATGACCTGGAGAGAGGCAAAGGTTGTTCTCTTGCCAAAAAACAGCCAATCACTTTTTTAGGTTTCAAACAGTGATGCGGTGAGATTGTTAGTGGTGCTATGCAAAAGTTTGAAAAAAAGTAGTTTGACCCTGCTCAGCAATGACCCACAAATATTTTAATGTGTACAAGAAACCACTTTGCATTGTTTAATTCATTAATATGTCAAGTTGGTTCATTCATCAAAAGTATTTATATCTAGAACATTTTGAATTAGTGCATACATGTTAAAATAGCTGCTTCGACATTTCCCTAACACTGAATAAATGTGGGGAAAAAATGGAATATTCCAAAATCTGGAAAATCAGTTCTTAGAAAATTTTATTTTAGAAAAGCATTGACTCAAACATTAAAAGGAACTTGGCAAGCCTAGTCCTGGCAAACTACCATTAGAAGGGATGAATGTTGTTGTCGAAGCTGGATTTGATCCACAGTTTACTATGTGAGAGACTGCGTCTTTGACCACTACACTATTTAAAGCATGCAAAGGATATGCCCAAGTAAACACATGTGCTTAAAGGAAGTATTCGTAATATGCTCACCATACAAACACAGAACAATGCTAATTGTGATATTCAGGGATTTGGGAAAAGATGTTCATTTGAAATGGAGTAGTATATACAGAGAAGTTATTGTTTGTTTGTTCTTACACAAATGGAGTATTTCTACACATAGTTATTGTTTGATGGCCTAAAATCGGCAGGGTATGTAAAAAGTATTTTATTATCTACATGATGGAAGGTGAAAGCTACACTTAAAGCCATAGAGCATCCTGGGCTGCCATCCACGGTCTGCTGAAGTAAGGCCTGCTTTGCAATAAATGACAGCTGCTATATTACTTTATAATACATTATGTCATGTTCAATGGAAGCTTCCATGCTTCATGAAATGTTGATGGTCAATTCTCGATGAATGACACGCATCCATACTCTTTTTCGGGTTGGGGGCTTTCAGTACATTCCCCTCAAAAAGTCTGCGCACAGCCTTGCACTCAGGTTAGCATAAACGCACCATACCGTCCTTAGCGAAGATTCCTTTCCAGGCAAGAAAGCAATTGAGCAAACCAACATAATTATGATTCAGCATCTTGGTCTATAGCAGCTACAGTGTACTTATGTCCATAGCAAAAAAATGTTTTTTTTTAGATATGTGAGTTGAGTGGTTATATTTGTACTTCGGCACTGTATAACCCACAAGCTTGACGGAATCATTTGATTACAGTTAGCAAATATTTGGACACATTTTCATAATTCTGGCTCTGTGCGCCAACACAAGTGCAGACCTTCCGCTTTAATTCAAGGGGTTGAAGAAAAATATCATATGAAACGTTTAGGAATTGCAACCATTTACATACACAGTCCCTTTATTTCAGGGGCTCAAATGTAATTGGACAAATGGACACAATCATAAATAGAATGTTCATTGTTAATACATTGTCAAGAATTCTTTGCAGGCAATGACTGCTTGAAGTCTGAAACGCATGGACATCACCAAATGCTGGGGTTCCTCCTTTGTGATGCTTTGCCAGGCCTTTACTGAACCTGTATTCAGTTGATGTTTGTTCATGGGGCTCTCCACCATCATTTTTGTCTTCAGCAAGTAAAATGCACGCTCGATTGGGTGTAGATCAGGTGATTGACTCGGCCATTGCAAAATATTCCACTTTTTTGTCTTAAAAACCCCTGAGTTGCTTTCGCAGTATGTTTTAGGTAATTGTCCAATTACTTGCGGTCCCTTGAATAAGAGGAGGCTACATAATAATGAGCTGTAATTCCTAAACCTATCTGCACTTTAAGCCCATATTCCTATTTAACTGTAACTAGAATATATTTTGGTAAACATTGACACAAAACCTGTCAAGGTTCAATTATTTCCAGACCAAATTACACGTTTGGTTAATAAGGATCTTTTCAACATGCAAACAGCCATGAATTTTAACATGCATTAAGTCTGACAGTGAGTGACTTTGACCAATATCCTACGGGTGCCTAAAACAGTAACAGGATTGTAAAACAAATCCCAGTTTTTCTATACACTACCAGAGCACTGGGACACAAACTTCCAGACTAAATTATATTTTTTTCCCCCAGGCCATAAGGCTCCTCAACAAGCAACACCAATCCATGATCATACTGATCACACACAAACCTTCCAGATGCACTGATGTCCTTTCAGGGACTTTTAATGGGCATTAGAATATTCCTTTGCATGTACAATTCTTAAGGATATTATACACATATGTATCTATAATACTCAATACTTAATTCAATTTTGCATAGAATCTATCCCAAGTACACATTTTTAATGGTTTCTATACAATATTGATGAATGAGACCCCAGGTGTTTTTGATATTGTTGATAGACAAAAATCAACACTTCTACATTAACAAAAATATGAATAGGGTGAATTGCTTTCCTTTCATTAGGTTTTATACAGAGTCATTTGAAGGCTCACAGTTTTTTGTTTGTATGTCAAGTCTGACCATGTTATTGCTGCAATATCAAAATAATTGACTACATTGTGACATTGTATGATGAATGAGCCATCTGGAGTTGAATTTGTCTTTCTGCTTATTATTTCATTTGAAATACTCCAAAGCTTTTCCATTGTGCTTTATATAACTTATAACTGTTTCATAATGCAGTTTCATCTTTTTGTTATGTGACATAGTTCCTTAATCTACAGTATGTTTACCAGGTAGATTTAGCAATTACCTTTTGCATAGTTATCAGTTGCTGAGAGTAGCCCCAGCCAACTTGTCGAGATGATCTCCACCAGGGTTTTTGTATGGGCTTCATGGGTTTCAACTGGGCAAGGGCTGAAACAATCTTAGCTGGGTTACCTACCTCACCTACTCTGCACTGACCCTTAGCCCTGGTGCTCCACTGGGCTGCGTACTCAGTCCCCTCCTGTACTCTCTGTTCAAACATGACTGTGTGGTCACACACAGCTTCAACATCATCCTCATATTCGCGGATGACATTACTATCCTGGTTCTCATCTCTGACAACGATGAGACTGTTTACAGAGAAAAGTGTTTTGCTGATACATGCCAAGGTCAGAGTAGTGACCAGGAAGGAAGGAGACTCAGGTAGTTGCATTCAAAGTTCTCAAAAGTTAGTTAATCCAATTTCATCAGCTGTGTGTTGATGGTAGTGACTGTAGGCGTGTCTCCCAGTGCATGTGTGTGTGTTGTGTGTGTCTTCTCACAAAGCTGGCTAGACAATCACAGATTATTGATTGTAAGTCAACTTAAATTTTCCGTACCAGGCAAGATGCGTTTGTGGTCAGATGACAGAGCGAAGCAGAGGGGTCCACTCTGAAGCAACACAGTTGTACACCAGCCGGCCAACAAGGGAAATGGAAACTGACACAAACACACGTTTAATGTGCTTCTGATATAGAACCACTCTCACTTCAAACAAATCAAGGACTATGATGGACTGGACTGAGCTAGCATTGCCTATCTCAGAATACTCCCTGGTAATTATTGATGCTGACTGGTCTGCTAATGGACAAATCTCAACTTTAACCTTTCAGAGAGACAAATGGACAGAGCTGGGAAAAGCAAATTAACAGAGAGGAAAATGTGACGGGGTAGAGAATGTAACATGCTTGAAGATTGAATTTGGCCTAATTATGATTAATGCAAAATAGATCTGTTTGACTCCGTGTCCTATCTATTCCGAGTACTCTCTCTTCTCTTTTAAGAAGCATCACTTTTTTAAATACCATGTGTGGTGTGTGTCTGAGGGTGTCTACATCTGTAGAGTGTCTTGAGTGATGAGAACCTCAAACTGCAGGTTGTACATTTAAAAAAAGATGTGTGCATTTTTTACATTTAGCAAATGCTCTTATTAAAAAAGCTTACGATATAAAGTAGTAATCAGCAAAGTTAGAACTAGATGGAAGACAAAGCATTAGATCACAAAGGAAATGGTGGGGTAGAAACTGTTTGGGTTTCAAAAGTTTTTTGAAAATGGGCAAAGACACTGCTTTTGTGACATCAAGGGGATAGCTGGTTTTGCCATTGTGTGACAGAGGAAAGTTTTGATTGGACAGATAGAGAACTTCTATCCTGTAGGTATGGGACAACCAAGAAACCAGAAACATTACTTCAGTTTGGGTCGTAGGGCTTGATAATTGCCTACAGCTAGAGAGGGGAAGCTCCTTGTTATTGCTGTGTAGGAGAACACCATATTGTTGCAATGGATACAAGCTTTTACTGGAAGCTAGTAGAGTATAAATTGGAGAGGCGGCTAGATTAAACTTCAGAAGGTAGAGACCCAGGCAGGTTGTGGCGTACTAGATAGGTCGCATGGTTTTGGTGGAACACTCATTGGGAAGCGTTTCATCTTAAAGCAAGACAGTAACTCAAGATACTAACATAGCACATTTTCTGTTTCTCTGCTTCCAGACATCTCCAGATTTCAATTGAAATAAGCCTTTCATTTGTTGAAGGTGAGACATAAGGCAAAAAGACCACACAACAAATAAGCCCAGAAGATCATTACAAGAGAATATATCCAGTGTGGTGGAATCAACGAGGTGCAGATTTCCGGCAATTATTGGATGCAGAGGAAATGCAACTGAATACTAAACATACTAAACAAAAAGGGCATTTTTACATTATATTAACCCGTCACAAACTATTAAAGCTACATGTAGAATTGTTGCATTGTAATATCATAAAATGTCAATGTACTGTGGTGCAGCTGTCCTGTCAATGTCTCGCTCCGCAAGGAGGAAAAAAACTGGGGCTGCTGTGGGGAACTGACCACCCCTTCACACTTGCCCCTTGTGAAAATGCATCAGGGCAGTTATAAAGAATTAGACCAGAGTCTGGACTTGGTTAGCATGGACTGAACATACCTAACAGCCGGTGTCTGTTTGTGTCTATGTGCACGCCTTCACAGATTGTGGCTCCGAGGAGCAGTAGCTGCCTGATAAGCCTGGAGGCGACCCTGCTGTATACGACGCTGCCTATGTTTATTTTTCGTGAGCTGTTTTGCCACTCTGGGATTTTGTGTTAATAAATCGCCTCTGGGCCTTGCCCTCTAATCTGTATGTCCTTTCAGCGCTCCAATATCTTCAGTAATAGTGGAATGACGGCGTCACACATTTTGGTTTATTTCTCTTGAAGTCAGTAAAATAGTACTGACTTGTGTAGTCATTTTGCCATCTAAATCGCTTTTTTATACTCTTATAATATCAATTTTACATCTTTTGGAAGCTGGTTTTCCAAACCTAATAGAACGTTTTATCCACTTTTGGTTTGATTCTGCTAACGTTAACAAAGTGGGAGCAAATTGGGTACATAGTCTTTAATGCCATGCAAGTATAAGATTAGGAATAGCACTGTACTTGCAATTTGATTAAACTTAGGCAGGGTTAGGGTTAGCTACATACCAAATGTGTTGCATGTGCGTGCGTGCCTGTGTTGTGTTGTGTGTCATAATGTTCAAATCAAGGTCATTCATTTTTCCTAAGGACATTAATACAACTTTAACATCTGTGTTACAGTGACTGTTTCATATTTTTGTGTTTCTATGCCTTTAACAAGAAGAATTTGTATTCATGTAAGAGCCCTGCTTCTTAATTGGAAATATATTTCTTTATCACCAAATTCTAGGAAATACAAATGTGATTAATCTTAACTATAGCATTTCAAGCGATTAATTACAATTATTTTGTTATCATTCAACAGCCCTAGTCAAAACACAATGAGAATCTACTTTTAGAAAGGGACCGCTTCCATCATTTATTTAAATAGATTTGAAAAACAATAATATCACCACGTTCACAATGTAATTTATGCATTATGCACATACTTTATATTCAATATATACAATTTTATTTTCAGCGTGTCGCGACTATTTCTGCCAACTGTGTTGTCTCATCTGCCATTAAGCCCCTGTGTCCATTTAGTGTACCATGGATAAACAGTAATTTGCATGTATTTTAATATGCTGATTGGTAGGATGGATGTTATGTAAAAGCACAGAATAGAAAACTGAGATAAAACTGTGGACCTAAATATTGCTCCTGTATAGCTGTTAACGTCATTTTCTCTTTTTTAAAGCCAAATTTTGCCTTGCATGTAGGTTAAACCCTTTTCCTTGACTGACAAGACAGCTTTTAGAAGAATAAATTAAATCCATTATTTCTTGAGGGCATCTAATCACTGATAGCTCAGGGCTTTTTAATTAAACACAAATATATATATATATATATTTACCCACCTCTTCAGTGCTTCAGAAATACTTCCAACACTGATGCCAAACTGCATTCCACACAACTCAGTAGTTGTAGTAAGTAGACATTGCTCAATTATGCAACTATCAGCAGTGACTATCAGAAAAAAATGGGTAATCGGGAGGTGGGGCTGTTAATTTTCAGAGTTTCTAGAAAATAATTAAGATGAATAGTCAGTTTTGTCTGGGCTAATAAGGGTCTACTTCTCCATATGGGACAATTTTATACACAGCCCATATGTACGGCAGTAGCTTAGGTTTGTAGTTGTAATATCACAATGTCATACAGATGAAATCCACTATCCCTTAATAGCCAAATGGACTAAATATTTTCTAGGTGATAATCAGACTTCACAGAACCATTTCATATCCATCCCATGATGACCGAAGCCCTGTACGTGATACAAACATATTTTTGAGTGGTATGATTTCCATTTGTCAATTCCGATCTTAGGTGGGAAGATGTATCGGACTGAATGAAGTCTGCTGACCATGTCTAAAGTGCCAGTGAATTTTCATGACATTCAATGTAATTTTGAGTGGTATTATGTACACTTTTTATATCTGACCATAAGACCAAAGGCACAGTGCCCTATCAATTTACTGTGTCTATTGTCCCGTATAATGTCCAAACGGTAAATTTGAGTATGGGAAGTCCCAACACAGGCTGTTAAATTCATTTAATATGTATGACAAAAGTTAACCTCAAAACTACTAGGTTCATTGAATAGGGATTTGCCTCCTTCTTTTCAGACAACATCTTCTTGCACCTCAGTGCTAAATCCTTCTTTAGAATGCAAACTCTTGTCATTATGAACCAAGACTATATTGGTCACTTAAAGTGCTGTTATATTCTAGTTGGTTTGAATCTGATAGTAACATTTTATAAACACTGGAACGGTTGTCTTTTCGAAGCTATAGTACTTGTTTAAACAAACCATTTTAGATACACTTTGTAAATTGTTTTATCCTAAAGCCTCACCACCCCCACCCTTCTAGAGACAGATAACTTGATAAACATTTTCTCATTTATCAATCAAACAAATGGTGGCTGTCAGATTTAAAAATACTCACTGTCCTGGTGCTTATCAGCTAAGCACTGCTAATGACAATTGTTTCATCCACATTAATTGCAGCCATATCTGATGTGGAATTAGGTTTCAAACATTTTCTTTTTACTAAAGTGAGAACTTGTTTCTGAATTATAAACCCTGACAGTATTTTATTAACGATACAAATGATTTATTTCTGATATAGACCATTAATTGTTATTCATTTAAGATGGATGTTGAGTATTTGAAATATGCCTGTATTTTGTTTTAGCATTAAACAATAAACCATCATATTGGAGTATGAAAGCTCTTATAATGAAAAAAAACTGCTAATGGAATTTGGTCATGAAAGGGTGGAAAGTGTGTAGATACTTTCCTTTCAAAAATATTCAAATCCTCGAACAATTCAAAATTTACTGTGTTAAAAATAATGTATTTAAATATTCAGTTTGACATTTTATTTTAAAACACTTACACTCAACATCAATAACTGTAAGGTGACAGTAGATTTATGTTGGAAAATAAAGAAACAAAAATGTTCCTTGCATATAAATTCATCGCCATACACATTGATGATTATTGACCGAAACCCAATGCATTGTCTTGGTTTTATATGCAGGTATTTTCAGATGGTAGTAGACTAACGTCATCTTTCTTACTACCTTCCAATACAGGCCAGTTTCATTCAGAGCTCCTGATGTTATTGATCCATGCAACATTATTTGGTCCCAGCCACTGAACTCTTTAGCTCCTTCAAAGTAACTTTTGGCCTCTCTGTGGCCCCTCAGTGGCTGTGCACACTGGGATATCCAAACACTTTGATATTACTCTTTACTCTTTTCCCATGTAAAGATAATTGGTAAGATAATTGTGTCCTTGTTAGGGCAATTTACATCTCTGTATAATGGGTGCTTCCTCAGCGCAGACAGTGTATACTTATGCAAGGAATATATTTCAGCAATTGTTCCCTACATAAACCCATGTCACCATACAATTAATCTCCATACATATTAACTTCTCTACAAAATAGCCATGTCAGCCTGAAGGGATACATTGCTTTCCAATAGAACTTGCTAGCTTTTTGGGTTAGCATGAACAGCATGCTAACTACTTCAACTAGCAAATTATATTGAACTCAAGAAAGAAATTATGACTTTACTTTCCAGTGAGTATTGTTTTAATTTTTGCTTAGGGAAATTGTAACATCTACTTTTAGGCATCTCTCATTTAATGTAATCCCGTTTTGGCTTCCAAAAGTACATGCCCAAATGCTACAATAATTCAAAATCATCCCACAAGCTTTTTAGAGGAGATCAACTCCTACACAAATTAACCTGCTAAACACAGCTCACCCACACACCAGTTGGTGATTTTACGCACGATACATGCAGAGCCCACAGTGATGAACTAGTAAGTTATTTTTAAACTAAGAAGGGAATATCAAAATATTCTATTCATAAGTAAATACACTACTTGCTGACACACCAACGCACACATATCTAATCTTCAATTTTGTTTTCGGAAAAGAAATCTTCAGCGGACATATTTCTTTCATAATTCCCCTTGTTAATATCTATGCAGACTTTCAAGGCAACACAATGTGAACTGACTCATATTCAATAGTTTGTCAAAAATGTATTTTGTAATGCCAGATTTTGGGGTTTGTGGTTAAGGTGACATTGACCTATTTCCTGCTGATTATTCACACAAAGTGATGCTAAGCTGGCACACCTATACCCTAATACCAGACGTTTAGTCTGATTAAAACAGCGCGCAGATTATATTTTTTTTACTTTGCAAACACTGAGGACATATTCTGGGATTATGCAGAGTAATGTAATTAGAATAATCTGCTACAGAAAAGAGCCATGAGAGTCACCATCTCAAAGTGACAGGTAGAACAGTGACATTGTTCTGAGATTATCCACTTAAATCAGTCCATAACACAGATAAGGGCCTTTTGTAGGGACCCCTACACAAAGTGTTTAATTGATGACAGAGAATTTCCCTTTTTTGCAATAATTCACATTTTGTAATGGAGAAAATACTGCAATTGTCTGTCACATATCAACCAGATGCTAACCATCACATATATGGACTTGGAGGGCCACTCCAGATGTAATGAAACCTAAATCATTAAAGAAAGACTATCATCCACAACTTTCCTCTAGGTCCTGGTTAATAATGTCCTGCCTGGTGTGCTGCATTAGATTCTTGTCAGAACTTTAGCAATAACAGATCAACTGAAGGCTTTTCTGTTTCAGAAAGATTGGTTGCTGGTGAGACAGAGGTCCTTCTGTCAACTTCTGTACAACAATTTAGAGTGTATTTATGTAAAATGTGTACTTTGTTTGAGTGAGCAGTCAAATCAAATAGCACTTGCTAGGTTTTGAAATATTGTAACCCATCCTAGGCCTTGAGGTCTAGACAACAGAACTTCAGATTTGACTGAGTGTACATGGTCAAATAAATTATCTTCAAAGCGGGTTAGCTAGTTCCTTGAGATTCCATTAATTAAGATTTGATGATTGACGGTGTCAAAAGCATTATCCAAAACTATAAAAGCAGCTGCATAAAACTTGTTGGAAGCAGACAATACTTAGAGTAGTACCTTTAGAGATGCTGAGACACAAACGTGGTCGGCTCCTAAACCTGACTGCACTGCAGCAAAATCACTGGGAACGCATGATGCCTGATTAACAGTTTGTTGACCAGGCATTGCCCACTTTGTGATTACAGGTGTTTGATCCCACTGATTTGTAAAGGTCCAGTCAAATTTTACAAGACTAGCTGCAAAGGCAAAAATGCTGGAGTAAACACCCCTACTAATTATTGAGTTTGTTTGTTTTAGCCACACCCGTTGCTCACAGCATCATAAAAACCAGCACATACCAGTGGAATCTTTATAGACAAATTTTGGCAGTAAAATTGGTTATACTGAAGAGCTCAGTGACTTTAAACGTGCCACTGCCCTAGCGGATATGCCCTATTTCTGCCCTACTACGTGTCTAGGAGTAACAAAAAAGTTCTAAACGTTTTCAAGGTGTTAGAAATTAGCCATGTCGTATAGTGGTAGTAATAATAACTTGCGTACTCGGTTGTCAAGGGAGAGAGTAATACAATTGTTTATTGCAGCATATTGATAGTCTATTAGTACATGATGTTACAGGCTCAAACTCTTCCCTACTCTCTCAACTGGAATGTGTCGTTCAAGCTGTTAAATACCGTGAGGGGTGTGTTTACCTAACAAAGCCAAGACCCTAACCCCCACACCAAATGGTCTATGCATACATTCCTGTTGTTACCAGAGCCCAACAGGCCGAATCTTAACTGTCTGTTATTCTCAACATCTAG